>JBBPSX010000484.1:1312-12261 GCA_038093815.1 Neoboletus cf. brunneissimus | reverse complement strand
GAAAACTTGGCCACCTCCATCCAGTCAGCGACGGGGTCCTTGGGTGGGGTGTGTCGGAATTCCGTTCGCCGCTTCACAGCCTCATAGATGAAGCGCATGTATCAAGCACGCACCTTGAGAGGGAGAACTGAAAGGACGGGTTGGGGGATCGTGAAATTGCCCTGGTCGTGTGCAGATTTCCATGTCCCGTACTTGTTCTGCCGCATATATCCTCGTTAGCGTGGACGATACGATCAAGAGAGGTCAACGCTTACGCCGCTGGTATAGAACATCAACGCTAGAGGCGCGAACGTCGCGAGGAACAAACATTGTCGAGTTATGCCAAGGAATATTAGTGGAAGGAACATACAACGATCAAACCCTTGTCTGCTGAACCTCTCAACGAAATAATCCTCTTCCTCTTTCGAAAAGTATGGAATCGGAGGGATCTAGCAAACAGGTTGGTCGCTGAAACTGACGAGGAACGAAAGGACCTGCCTCCACGCCATCCCAGGCTCCCATAAAGGTCTCACGACTGCGCAAAAACGTCTTCGGAGGCGGACTCGCGACGCTCCTCAGTGTCCCTCTGAGTGTGCGCCTGACATCTCTATTCAGTTCAACGACGGCTTCGGACGTGTTTTGTGCGAAAAAGACTTGGTATGAAAGCGTTGGTATCAGCGCCGAGATGGACTCGATAGGTTGGAAGGGATCCAAGGAAGGAAGATACTTGTAAAGGTGAGAACATGGGCTCTAGAATAGCATTCATCATGCAACTCACCGGAATAGTCACACCGATCACAGCGGAGAACACGTCAGGGCGTCTCCTTGCAGCCTCGTAGCACGCGACCGAACCCCAATCGTGACTTTATGACACCGAGTCAGCGCATCTAGTAAACAGACAGCAAAACCTACCCCAAGCAAATTGCAGACGGAACCCCAGCGTGCTCGAGAACACATGTCAAATCTCCTGTGATATCCCCCATGGTGCTCGACGATTGGATGTCGGAGGGGTGCGAGGACCCTCCAAATCCGCGGACGTCGATGGCAACCAGGTGATAATCGTTCTGAAACAGACCGATGAGGGACGACCGTTTATTTGCGGGAAAATACAAAGTGCCTTGAAATGCTCGATCTGCCGGCCCCAGCTACTCCACAGACTCGGCCAGCCATGCACCATCAAAATAGTCGTTCCCGCAGAAGGGTTGACGTCGATGTATGCTACGCCATGAGAGAGACCGGTTTGTGGAGCGGCGCATATAGGCAGGCGTGTACTCACCAATGGTGATGTTTATGGTCTGGTTGAGGGCCCTGTCGATGGCAGGGCACGTAACAGTGTTTATAACGTGCTCGCCAGGATCGAATACGGCGACGGCAAGGACGCTTGTTGGGTGGGACAGCAGCAAACCAGTGATGAATACGCAGAGTGCACGGAACATGAAGAAAAGCGAGAGTGGCATCCTGATGACTGCTGGAGAACGAGGAAACGAGCCTTTTATACTCTGGGAGATGAGTGTACTGATTGAAACTGCGATCTAGACACGGTATTGGTTGTGGTGTACGGGAGACTATATGGTGCTGTGCCACCAAGTATGTCCAAAAAGACATGGTATATAGATTACACCGCACGCTCAAACAATTTATTGATCCGTTCAAAGACCTACATGGATGAACGGAAGCCACTCGACAAACGACGCGTTTCTCTCTCGAAGACGCCCAATAGCATCGTGAAGTGCTCGCGCAGCCTTTTGATAATCTGGCGTTCCGCCGTCTCGGAAAAGCTGCTGGTATACATCCTCCGCCACATGCGGCGCAACGCGATCCGCGATTGACCACATCGTGCCAATGACTCCTCCATACCCCGCAAACAACATTCCCGCTGCAATGTGGATCGCTTCGTCGGAAAGATCCTCGTCACCCATTGCCGTCTCACATGCGGAGAGAAACGCGAGTCCACCACGCGGACGTGACAATGAGATGATGTCCGACACCTTCAGGCGGCGCTGGTCGGCGAGACAGAGTCCACTGTCGGCGGGACTCCTGCTATCCTGGATTCCATGGCAAGCGAAATGGACCCAGTGCGTTTCCTTCATCTGGGAAAGTACTTCCTCGACTGTTCCGATAGAAGGCTCTAAGAAAGTGGTTTGTGCTGATGAAGAGTTCCTGATTATCGTCCTGATGTGTTCAAGCTCAGCGCGTACACCTGGAAGATGGGATTGGCCATCTGATGGCGGCTGACGGACAGCAAGAAGGCGGAGGTCACCACTGGGGTTGGTCTCGCGGGTTGGTGACGGCGTAAGGACGCTTAGAGTAGGAACATATGACGAGATGACGAAATCGGATACTTTGTACCCTGGTTCTGTCGACCGGGTACCATAGAGACCAGCTGCATGTATAGGAAGGAACACGAAAGGCCCAGTCGGACACCAAAACATGCGTGATAGGTCCCCAGGAGTCTGTCCGAAAGCGCAGATGATTAAATCAGCGGGTCATTCAAAGTGACATAATATCGCGTACCGAGAAACCCAGGACATCCAGGACTGGTTTGACAACGCCTTTCCACAGGACAGATAAGACAGACTCCCAGCCGACACGTCCTCGCGGTGCCGGCCGCCCATCCCTTTCATCACGAGGTACAGCACGGGCGTGACCAAGTAAACCATTCACTGTCTTCTGAAGACGCCGAGATCGTTCGAGGGTAAAATCGGGAAGTGGAATGTGAATTGCATCCTCCACGTCGGCAACCACAATCAACGCGTCACAGCGGCTTTCTGCAGCGTTGAGGATGACCACCGGTCCAGAGTGCGCTGAAGTGCGGAGCTGAGAGAACTCCTTATGGAGGAGGAATCGCTCGAAACCTGTCAGTTTACGGATCTCTCGTAGAAGTTTATCCCGCCTAATCGCAAGCGCACGGTATCTGTCAGCCACTTGTTCCAAAGACTCTGTCGAATGATAATCCGCACTTGGAGCCTGCTCGGAAACTGAGGGCAAGAATTTGTCACGAGCGGCACTAGTATGCTCCAAAGCAGCCGATAACTGCCGAAGCCGACTGGCATGATCTGGATGGGCAGACGATAATTCTTCATAGGAGCTGCGAAGCTGGAACAATTCCTCCCAAACGATTGAACGTCCTTGCTCAAGCCACTCCACAGCATTTTGAGTGCGTCCCGAGTCCAAAGCCGCCGCTGCCGCCTCCCGCACTACATCTGCACCTCGCCTGAGTTCTCGGTAACGGTGTGTGAGGGGAAGACCTATCCATGCGAGTTGAGGGAGGAGGTCAATGGCTACTGAATATGCATGAAGGAGGGAATGATGTCCCAGAGAACGGGCACACGAAATCCATTGCAGCGATGTACGAAAACGAGAAGCAATGGGGCCTACGGAGGCACAGGCAGCTTGTGAGTATAGTAATATTGCTTGTTCCAGGTCACGTGGTTCGCCAAGTCGCTCGAATCGCAATTTGAAGCAAAAGGCAAGGGCGTTCAGGTGACTGGGCCTGTCGGGGTGACTATCAGGCGTGAGATCCAAAGCAGTCCTGTACATCGAAATTGCTCGTTCGAGGTCGTTCACCTCGCCGTGGCACTTGAAATGGCATACGAAGGTTCCCGCAAGACTGCTCAGATACTCAGGTTTGGCGGCATGACAATCAGGGGTGAGTTCTACTGCGTCCCTGTATGCTGAGATTACTCGCTCTAGGTCACTTGGCTCGCCGAAACGTCCGACACGGGTAAGGAAACAGAGGCCGAGGTTGTTCAGAAAACCAGGTTTATTGGGATGGCCGTGAGGAATGAACTCTACAGCATCGCTGAGTATCAAGATCGCATCCTCGGGATCACTCAACTCGCCGAATTGTTCAAACCGAGTGAGGAGACAAATGGCAAGGTTGCCCAGGCAGGTTGGTTTGTCAACGTGACCATTAGGGACGAGCTCTACAGCGCGCCTGTGCCTCGAGATTGCCTGCTCAAGATCGCTTGGTTCGCCAAGGTGCTCGAAACGAGTTCTAAAGCAGGATGCAAGGTTACACAGGTAACCGGGTTTGTCTGGATGGCCATCAGGGATGAGCTCTATTGCATGCCTGCTCCTCAAAATTGCTTGTTCAAGGTCACCTAGGTCACCAATGTGCCTGAAACGAATTTTGAAGCAGGACGCAAGATTACGCAGAAAACTGGGTTTATCAGGGTGGCCATCAGGAATGAGCTCTGTAGCATCACTGTGCATCCGAATTGCCCGCTCGAGGTCACCCAGCTCGCCAAGGTGTTCGAAGCGAGTGAGGAAGGTGCTGGCGAGATTGATCAGCCGGGTGGGTTTGTTGGGGTGATTGTTAGGGGTAAGCTCTACAGCATTCCTATACCTCGGAATCGCCTCCTCGAGGTCGTCCGGCTCGCCAAGGTGCTCGAAACGAATGAGGAGGGCGTTGCCAAGATTGTTCAAATAACCAACTTGCTCAGGGTGATCATTGGGAGTGAGCTCTATAGTATTCCTGTGCCACGAAATCGCTTGCTCGAGGTCGGTCAGCTCGCCAAAGCGCTCGAATCGAGCTTTGAAGCAGAGGGCAAGGTTGTTCAGACTGCGCGGTTTGTCCAGATGACCGTCAGAGATGAGTTCTACAGCATTACTGCCGTTTAAAATCGCTCTCTCGAGATCACTCGGCTCGCCGAGGCGCTCGAAACGCATGAGGGAGGAATGGACGAGATTGTTTAGACGACCGGGCTTGTCGGGGTGGCTGTCGGGGGTAAGCTCTAATGCATCCCCGTACGCCGAAATTGCTTTCTCAATGTCGTCCAGCGTTCCGAGGCGACGGAATCGATACATTAAAGCCACGCCAAGGTTGGTTAGCCGCTCAGGGTGCTGGTGGTCTGAAACTGAGGTAGACGAGACAGATGGCTCCAAGAGTGAGATTGCAAGTTGAAGTTCGGCTAAATCACCGAACTGCTCAAAGCGTTGCAACAACTGGGAACTGAAAGCCAAGGGATCTCCATCTACCGAGCCCAGAGCAAAATCCTGCTTCAAGGATGAAAGGTTGACTTCATGATCAGGACCCGCGTTACGTCTGGTGTGGAGCTGGAGCACGAAGAGCGCAGTTTGCTGCTCATGACTCTCTGCAGAACTGAGGTTTGTCACCTCATGTAGAAATGCCTCAGCCTGTGTTGCGTATACTTCGTAGTGTTGCTTCTCGAATTGCGTTAAAAGAACGACAGCCAGATGGAGCAAAGTGGAAGGTCGGTCGAGGTGACCGGAGGGACGGGCAGCAAGTGCATTGTTATACAATATGACAGGAACCTCGAGGGAAGCATCAGTACCGTCGACCCGACAGCGGATGAATTTTGCCATCGCCAAGTTTGATTGGGCTACAGCACGACAAGGATGATCCAGTGGACAAATGTCGAGCGCGAGCTCAAATTGTTCGATGGAGTGCTCCAGATCCCGTTTTTCTCCGTCCCTTCTGTAACGCGAGAGGGCACTGTGGCCGAGGTTTGTCGCCTCTTCTATCTGACCTACAGATTCTGTGGTCGACTGCGGACATACCGATTAACAATGACGGTGTCGACACAAACACCTACTTACGTGATGAGGGTCAACGAGCCCCGACTCAGATGAATCACCGTTCTCGCCCTTCCACCGCCCGAGGCTAACAAGAAGGGACGAACACGGAGACACAACATCCTTGTCCTTTGGGCTGAAGGTGAACGCTGCAATAGTGTCAGTGCACAGACCATATGCGATATTCCGTCCTACTCACAAAAGTCTTGTGAACTGCGGTCCAGTAGTTGTTTCACGGTGACTGTGAGGTCTCGTAACAACTCCCCATGACCCACCGTGGGTTGGAATTCGAAAGATGCATAGATCCCAAGCCAAACTATGGCAGATAGATCAGACGGCCTGCAGCCAGTGTCAGAACTACCGCGAATAGAAGATGAGGGATCTCACATTGGGATCGGCCCATCCCATTCAACGGTATCGTTATGCACTGATACAGGCTTATTCGCAGTTCGCCATCCGAGGCCACTGTGCTGCACCGCAATGTAAAAGCCAGCGGGGATTCGTCTAAGACCAGCAGCGACACTTGTTGCCAGGATACCTACCTTGACATTAACCATATGTGCAAACGGTGTACAGAAATAAGGCTCGCACTCGCAATGACTGTCTTCTCATCCTCGTTCGCATGCATCTCAGAGGCAGGCGTTGAAGAGGGCACATCTTTTAGCTGGTCCGAGTCGCCTAGCCCAGGTATTTGCCCGTTGCCTCGCTGCTGCCCCTGCCCTTCACATTCAGAGCAGGGTTCAAAGATGGCAGGCGCTTGTACGTCGCCACGCTGCCAGATCGGTCAGTTGGCTAGAAGCAAGCCTAGTATGGCACCCACATTCTTGGTAGTGCATTCTGATTGTAGTCGTTGCATGCTGATGCTCGTCGTTGTTTAGAGCGTGAAACAGAAGTGTCTAAGCTGGATGCCCGTGGGACGGCGTCTCACAGCAAAGCCAGTTGGTGATTCTGATGCCAATCCCACACCATAGTTGGGCCTTGGCGTTGACTCGGGCCGGCGTTTCCCGAACGTCATGATGCAATGTCATTGAGAGGCAGTTGGAACTTGGATCTCAAATTAACCATGTATTCATGGTTGAAATCATCTTCCTGCGTCCTCTTTCCTGTCATGAGACTTCCAAACCCTTCACCGAATGTCTCCTCCACTGCATCCTCTGGTTCTCTTAGTAAGAATATATATGAAAAACAAGAAACGCGAATAGTAGAGCCAAATCCCTGGAAAGCTAGTCCTCTTCACAGGTCGACTGTCATCAACCCTCACACTGATTAGCCGGGCGAAAGCCACCGACCAAGCCCGGGAACGCGTAAAAAATGAAGGAGGGGAGAAGTCCTCTGGTAAGGAGGACTCTCGTTCAGCTATGGGTTTATAGCTTCTTTCAGTCACTGCCCAGTAGTCTGGTGAGACGGGCTGGTCGCCAGACTAACTGTCCAGTGCCTACGATCGCTGGGGTCATTTACTATGCCTGTAAACGCGAGCGTGTCGTCATTCTCTAGTCATCTGCTCGTCTTCGTGTTTTTGTTCCAACTGGTCAATCGCTGTGGGTCTGGACATCTGTTCTCTTCATTGTCCCTTCGAACTTGTGCCGGCTGAGCACATGGATGAGGTCAGCATGAACCTATCTATTGTGCATGTAGTCCCAGACGAATCGGTGATGTCATTGCCCGACAGTATGCAGTATGGGTTATGTACGTACACAACAATCGAAGCAAAGTTACCCCCGACAGCCTCCAAAATCGGGGCATAGTGGAAGGAAGCACGACTAGCTTTTTTCGACCCCTTGGTCTGTCCACGAGAGACCACGGGTTATGTAACTTGAGCGTTTTGGCGAACACTCAGAACCATGCTCAGTCCTAAACACCAAGAAATATACGCAAATAGACTCTCATTAAATTGAACTCCATGAAAACGGAAATAGATCAACAAACGTAAGTCGAATATCTAGCAACTTGAATGAAGACATGACGAGCCCCTCGTCACTTGAATAGTTTTGATGATTGTCAAAAACTGCAAGGGCGAACCGATCCAGAATAATAGCTTGCCTTTCTATACCGCTAGCCGCCGCCCCAATACCCAACGCATCAAACGGAATACTGAAATACCACAAACGCTGACAACAAGGACGACAAGTGTGACGTTGCCCTCACTACTCTTTAAAGTCTTCGCGCGAGTTCGGCAGATACCCCGGCCCGGCGACCATCACGGTCGAAGACTGGTTCCCCAAGCGCCCGCTTCCGTATCCGAATATGGGCATTGGGCGGCTCGAAGTGTTGGTGCGTTTCTGGTCTAGAACCTGTGCTTCTTCTCGACTGACGCTGCCTGCCCATACGGTGGCGAATGCGACACCAAAAGTGGCAACCATGGTGTTAGCGATGACAAGCTGGTTCACGATTATCACATTGACGTTGCGATAGTCGCAGACGAATTGAGCGACGGAGAACATGGCCGGGAAGACAAAGTTTGCGACCGCGATACGGAAGAGGATCTGTATGCGCTCAACCAGCGTCACTGGACACAGAAAATAAATGCAGAGGAAGCAAGTTTGGTTAGCAGAGTGAGTATCGAGAAACGGGATGAAATAACCTCTGCTAGAATTAGTTACGACCCGTCTATTACCGTGGTGATGCATTTTCCAGAGGAATGCAATAGATGCATATCTAAAAGTCAAACGATAAAAAAAGGTTCAGAGAGATTGGTCAGATACATCGGTACTCACGCGTTATCTACTACCTGAGCGGCCCACTCGATTTTTAAATAGGGTCTCGTAGCGTACACAACTCCCATCATTACTGAAGCGTTTGGTCCGTTCATGGCATCAACCATGGCCTTGGTGAATACGATGATGTTGACCGCGCGAGTGAGTTTGAGGAGGACCGGAATCGTAATAAGGAGGCCGAAGGTGATGGAACCGACCTGACTAGGTGGATAGACGGAGGTTAGGCGAAGGAGCAAAGCGAGGTCGATAACTATAGATTGCCAGACGCTAACGAATCCAATAATAATGTTAAACTGGGTAAGAAGTAACAAGGTGAGCATCCCAAGGACCGCTGGTAGACAACGCACTGCCAGAGGCCAAGGTTTCAGAGGTTCCAACACGGTGTGAATCTGTGTGCACCTATCAGTGACTTGATGCGATCAGCATGTTTGGGCAGGCAGGACTCACTCCGAATGCATCGATCAGTACACCGTCAACGAACGCAAGGAAAATAGCCACTAAATTGAGGCTGAAGATAGGCCGCCGGCGACTATGGGGGGTGGAGAAGTAGAACAGCGAGATAACAAGAGGAATGAGGAGCGTCAAGAACGTGTGCGCCATCATGACGGAGTTCAGGGAGGGATGAATGTTAGCATTGGCACTCGACTGGGATCCCGTGTCTGTGGTATTGGCGGACATGGTGGGATATCGAATCTAGCGAACGGAGACAAGACATGTCGAGCTTTCGTCTTATAAGTACCCTGTTAGATCAATATAGAATTGGGTGAGACGCAAGTATCATGTCCCCACCATAACGACACACGGGCGGAATACAAGTTGTCCGCCGTGTAGCGATGTGCGATTGCTGCTCTAGCCCGGATTGATCTCACTTTGGCAGTCAGTTGACACACCGGTGGGTTGTCTAGGCCACTCCGACATTACCCGATAAGTACCATGGACGTCGGGTTAGCCTATAGGGACTGGCGTAACAGAGATCGGAGACGTTTTGCGCCTTACCTCAGAAATGCGGAACTATTGAACATGTTTGCAACTGACGTCGTGCCTGACACGAAGCACTCACTACAGAAGTTAAGAAACAGGGCCAAATTTTTCAATATTTGAACCTACTTTTGTCCGTCGTGCAACGTGACATCGCGCCGCTCCCCTGTTGTACCGGACCATCAAACCATCCGTTTGATGTTGCCGAGCAGTGTATCGTCATAAGAAGTTACCTGCATAAAAGAGTGTCGGAACCAGGAGTGAATTACATAATACACCTGTGTCTCCAGTCGCATTTGGTTCTGCGCATGATTCTCACCAGCTCGCCTATAAAACATCTGCCCCGCGACGCTCCGCTTCCTCAATACAGGCAACACACGATATATTTGTCTCAGACACCCAGGACGAGGGTGTCGGAGCGAAGAGTCTAGACCATGCTGTTGAGCACATGCAGCAGAATTGCTGCTCGGCAAACAGGTCTTCGCTTCCAGGCGCCCTGGGTTCAGGCTGAAACAGATGTCCGTTTGTGTCCCCACCCTCGTTCTCTCTTATTCGTCGTTATTGCTCCTGGTGACGTGGCATGGCATCAGGAAAATGTGGTGACTTCAGATCTGCGCACAGACCTCACTAGTTCATCGCACCTCGTTACCTGTCAACAGCCTTTATTTGTGGATGCAGATTACTGCTGGCAAGGAGTATGAAGACTATGCCGGTCCATGGTAGGCTGAAGTTGTCTTACTTTTCGTATGTCAGGTAAGTTAGGTATAACATGATCGCAGACAATACCTATGCCAGTCACAGACAACGATCTTACATTTCAACCGCGGTCTGAAAGATAGGTATATCATCTCCGACAAAACTTTCGGCGTTCCGTTGTCACCTGTCAAAAGCCAAACGAGCAAGAAAGTCAGCGCGCTTGTTGCTTCTTCCCTTCCCGACGGGGGCTCGCGTTCTCAAAAGTATCCTCAGTTTCGCTACTTTCATACTTTCGTGCTGGGTATTATTTCCTTGTCCGACTAAACTGCGGCTTGCAAGTATAAAGCAGTGCATGAACGATTGTGTTACAATGTTATGCCCTAGAGCGTGCAATTGCATAAACAAACAGGGTTTATGCCGACGCAGTGGGCGATTCTTGTTTATATAACATCTCCGAGTTGATTGAGGTCAGTTGATTCCGAGTCAACCTAAGGGGTCCAGTATAGGTAGGCTCCGAACTTGCTGATCAGGCCACACCGTTTCAAAGATGCAAAAATTACAATTCAGTTTTGCCCTCCGTTTGAGTACATGACTACATGTTGCCGATAAAAATTTCAAGTCCGTAGAACGTCAGGAATGTCCTGTTCTTAAGTATTTCCATTGCACGAGCAGCTTGCATCAGCTGTACAATAACGATCAGATACATGAGAGCAAGTCCAAGAATTAGATGTCTTCTGGTTTGTTGAGCAGCCTTCCTTCCATTCCGCCCTCGACCATCAATACCTGGCCCGTGACATGACCAGAGACCACTGATGATGATTGGACCACGATTTGGGTTGCGACATCGATGGGCATTGCGATTTTCTTGAGCGGCATCCTGTCGCTGCGTCAGTCCTACACCCAAGTACATACATGATAGTTTCTCGCTCACGTTGCCAGAGCGCTGTACCGTATGTCAGGGTTCGCGAGGCAAACCTCAGCCATAGGTGTGTATACCCAGCCTGGTGCGACGACGTTGACTCTCCCTCGCGGTGCAATCTTCAC
>JBBPSX010000483.1:0-12268 GCA_038093815.1 Neoboletus cf. brunneissimus | reverse complement strand
ACGACACAGATTTCCGAATCTCTATACCACCGGTACATGGACCGAATGGCTTCTTCTAACTCGGCACTGCTCTGCTTATCGATGCAGCAAGTGTCGGACCAAGCATATGAACACTTGTAGTCGGTGGTGGCTACCCTGCAGAATTCCAGCAGCTTTTTCATGCCTCCTGTCGGTATGGGCGACTCTCCTAGGGATTGTTCCTCGCCCTTTGGTATCTGCTGATATGTGGGCTCGTCAACGCCCCATCGGTGGGACAGAATGGCGTAGCAGTGCTTGGACTTGTACTCTTGCATGCGGGTCTGCCCGAGTAAACAGTTTAGCGGGGTAACAGCAGAAATTACGATGCCCTACCTTGCACCACCTTTCTCGACCGGACTGGGGGATGGCTTGGAGGTCCGCTTCCATCTGAACCGTGATCGCTTTTAAAATTTCATTGCGAGAGACGAGCTTTATATCACTGAGTCGGATACGATGGGGGGGAGTCCGAATACGAGTGATGTCGAGAAGGTAGGTAGGGAGACTGTTATGAATGTAGTCATTGCACTCGTTCAGAAGTGCTTGCCGGATCGCAGAGACGTCAGGTTCTCTCTGGACCATTTTCGAGGTATGGAAGAAAGCTGTCGCACTCACACAGCACTTAGCATACCGCCCGAACGGTTCATATATATCCATGTTCTGGGAACCTAAAAAGCGAGGCTGGGAACACGAACCTTTCCGCAAAAGGAAACCGGTATTGCTTCGCAAACCCAGGCCCCGACGCCAGAGAAGCGCTTTGATAATCATTCCCAAGGAGTTTATAGCCGTCCTGCATGGTTAGGATTGCTCCTGACTTGTCCTCGCCAAGTTCTCGAATGTTGGTCATACACTTTATTTGAGTTCCGCTTTGTTGGGGCGAAATACACAGGGATATGATACCGCAGTTCATAAAAGATCGCTGTATTTTCGCTCCCACCAATCCTTCGTTGGTTTCTCCCGCTCCAGGAGAAGATCGACTCCTCCTTCCTTGGACAAATTTCACACTCACTGGATGGCAGGACGATATCCTGTAGCGTCCATCATCGGCTGCGGGGATGATCTTACTGCCATGAATTGGTCAAGTCGGAAATAAATCTTGAGCATCCTGTGATTGGGAGTCAACAGCGACAAGATGTGGACAGGTAAAGAGTAGCACAGCGATCGGCGCTGTTCCGAGTGACGATAGCATTGGTTAATAACCTTCATGAATTGCATTAATCCATGCACGATGATATTCATCATTGCAGAAAAAGACTGCCGTGATGAGCATCCTCATCCATAGCACGAGCAGAAAATTAAATGGTTTAAAGAGTATTGTCGAAATCTTGCGCGAGTTGACACACCACAAAAGGTTGTTAAGACACTCACACGGGTGATCTTGGTCTCTGTTGATGCAATTGATGCTGGTACCCAGTCAGTCCATTGAAGTTTTGTGTCAAACACACTATTGGAAACATATGCATACGATAACTTCGACATACCTAGGCTCTTTCACGAACGACAGAAAACTCCGAACTCTCAAAAAGAGGGGACATTGACGCATCGCAACTAATCGCGGGGACAATATTTGAAACAGTGCAGGATTAAGTTTCAAGCTCAAGGTTGTTCTGGGTCCCAAATTGTTCACAGCCACCCGGAGGATTCCACTCCACTGGGAATTGCCAAGTCCTCGCGCTGCCCTGATAGATCGCCTCGACCTCTCTAGCTCCTGAGTTTCCACTTGCTTGACAAGTATCCTCAGTCCGCAATTACGTAACATTCATCTCATTAAACGTTGTGGTAAACCTCAGTAGGGACGGATAACGCCCTTTGCCCTCTTCAGTAGCGTCCTCAGAGGTCGCAGGCTCCTTAGCTCGCTCTTTGTCGACCCAAAACCAATTGTACGTTCTGCCTCTTCTTGTCGTGTCCCCTCTTCACTTTGGACATCACGCCGTCGTCTTGGTGAGTCTGGCCTTCCATCTTAGATCGTTGTAGCCTTGCATAAACAATGGCGGGCCTTCCAGTGAGAACTAATCATCCTGCAGATCATTCATGAACAACACTCTTAATATCATCCTCTTTGGTCAGACAGGTTCTGGCAAAAGCTCAGTAATCAACATGTTTGCTGGGAGGGAACTAGCCCCAGTATCCAATAGCGCTGCAGGGTGCACTCTGTCCTTTCATCCCTACACATTCCTCGTGACTGGTAGGAACTACTGTATCTGGGACACAGTAGGTTTGGATGAAGCAGACATGGAACTCGTTTCGATCGAGCAGGCCATGGAACTCATCTGCGACTTGAGGAGCAAAGGCGGTGTTGATTTACTCCTCTTCTGCATCCGTGGACCTCGAATCACTGCGACTTCCCAGGCGAACTATCGGTTGTTCTATGAAGTCCTTTGCAGGTCTCGGGTCCCTATCGCATTCGTCGTAACACATCTCGAACGAGAACCTATCATGGAGAACTGGTGGGTGAGGAACGTAACACGGTTGGAGGCGTATGGCTTAAAATCCGCGGGTCATGCTTGTGTCACTACGTTGCCGACACACAACAAGTTCCGAGAGTCACAAGCGAGCGTCGCGAAATTGTTGGTAGGTTATAATGGTAATGGGCGTTTTATTATGCCGGAGGAGGGATGGACCATCGAATTTTTGCGCTCGCTCCGCCTTTTCTCATCGCTGACAAGGGAATCAAAAAGGGAGGAGATAATTCGAGTCTTGGTGAGGCGATGCAGAATGGACCCAAAAGTAGCGGAGAAGATCGCGGTTAAATTGGAGGATGAGGCTTGAGTGTCTAGTGGCCATGAGGTCCAGATAGTTCACCGATGTATTGTGGTATAAGACGAGTGTACTCTTCTCTGCTTCCTCACCTTACCTATTGCAAAGCGATGTATACGTATACAGTGATTGGGGGTTATCAAGGCGGAGCAGCGACGAGAAGCCACAGGCTGTCGTCTTTCTGAATACAGTAGCATGAAGGGATCGTAGTAGTTGTTACATGTTATTGACGAGCTTGCGATGTAACTTGAATCAAACTGGGAACGATGATGGAGCCAGACATAGTACATACTCCGAATGTGGGGGAACGACTAGGGAATGAGGTGAAGCACTGTCGAAACACTTGAAGTAACGTGGTGTAGCAGACGCGAAGCACGATGGAGTACTAGAACCCAAAGCGCTTTTTCTTGGGGACATCGCTTTGAAGTGACGAACGTGAGCTTGGAGTATTGTGATCAAGTAAAGTGGATTTACCTATCACGTCCTTCTGTAAGGATACCCGCGATATCGTGTGCATCGTGGATGCCGAACCCACAACGCTTGCGTAGAAACCTTTCCAAGTCACACTTCTTTAACCCCTTCGGGTGAGCACGGAATTGGGACCAGCGCCGGAAAAAGCGTTTGAACCACTCGTCGCATGGCATGTTATACCTTCCCTCCTCATCGTGCTGACCCAACATATGCACGATAGCCTGTCTGGACTCTTCGGACTTCGAATGTCCAGGCAGTCCAGTAACACATGCGTGCGTTGCAGCTATCATCTCGTGCCTCCTGAAGACCTCAACATTTTGGTCCCACCAATCTTCCATCCGCGTCTGGTGTTCGAGCCAAGTAATTACGAGGGCGCTAGGGACTCTGGTCTCGCACAATACCTCGTGGAACAACCTATAGTTACTCCGTGTCGTGGTGGTGATGCGACCTTCACGGTGACAAAGAACGAGAAGATCGACCCCTCCCGAACTTGTTACGTCCTGGATGAGCTTATATGCCTGCCCAATAGCGTCAAGATATCCTTGTGCTCCCATTTCCTTGTCCGCCTCATCGAAGCCACGGGTGTCCCAGATGGTGTACGATACGCCATGCAGAGTGAAGGGGTACGGTTTGTAGTACATGGTGCATGTGTTGCTATCCCCAGAAATTGGGGCAATTTCCTTCCCGGCGATCAGGTTGATCAAGGAGCTTTTGCCAACGCCCGTTTCGCCGAACAGGATAATGTTGAGAGACTGTGACTTCATCACGGCGTACGTCCTGCGGTATCTATGAGAACCAAGGCACCTGGAAACGGAAGGCTAGCCCACTCTTGGATGTTAAATTGGGCGTCTTGACCAACAGTTCTCGTAGTTTGGCGAAGAGCGCCCGCTTCTTTTGAAAATTTCGGGCAACAACCTCAGTCTCTGAGTCTGCAAACAATAACGCGTGACAGACGGCGGAGGGAGAAGAGTAAAGGTAGTATCGTTCGAGAGTTGGCGCAGAGGGGTGATGAGGAAGTCGAAGTACAATCTGTGGGAGGTTTACACGCACTATATCTGGGTTCTACACCGCCATGAGGCCTCCATGCAAGCATTGCATCGTCAATGTGGACGAGCGTCATTCACTGATATACTATGTAATCAACGCATTGGTCCATGGACCGTGACTCCTCCTCACTAGGGACGAATAACATCCTTTGCCCTCTTCACCATCGTCCTCAGAGATGACAGGCTCCTCAACCCGCCCTTTGTCGATCCAAAATCAACCGTGCGCTCTGCCTCTTCTTGTCGCGTCCCATTACTACTGAGCTACCACGCTGTCTTCGTGGTAAGTCTGATATTCCGTCCTTGGACCTCTGTAGTCCTGGATAGACGACGGTAGGCCTGTCAGTCAGCCAAGCATCCTGTAGATCATTCATAAGCAACCCTAAGACTTCATGTCATCCTGTTTGGTCAGACTGTTACCTCAGACAGATTCCGGAAAAAGCTCGGTGATCAACCTGATTGCTGGAATGGAAATAGCCGACGTATCCGGTCACCAATGGCACCACAGGGCCAAGCAGGGTGCACTCTGACTGTTAGACCCTACTCATTTACCGTGAATAGTAGGACGTTCTATATTGGGGGGACGGGTCTACTGTCTGGGTGGGGCAAGTAAGGGACTCATTTCGATCGAGGTGGCTATGGTACTCATCCATGAGTTGGCAAGTCAAGGCGGCGTTGATTTCAGTGGTAGGTAGTCCTCATGAAGACCTCAAAGGTTGGCTCTACCATTGCAAAGCTATGTATAGGTATATAGTTTTCATGTTTCTGAATGCATTGGTGTGAAGGAATTGTAGTAGCCGCTACAGTGAGCTTACGATGATGAAACCAGGTGTAGTACACAAATACGGGGGATCGATTAGGGAATAGGGTGAAGCATAGAAACACTCTGTAACGTGGCATAGCCAACACCAAGCATGACAGAGTATCACAATCCAAAGAACCTTTTTCGTTTCTTGGAGCCATCGCTTTAAAGCGATCGGTATAAGTTTGGAGTGTTGTGATCAGGTAAAAGTGGAATCACCTATCGCGTCCTTCTGCAAGGACACACGCGCCCTCGTGTGCATCGCGGATGCCAAGCCCACAGCGCTTCCGCAGAAATTTTTCCAACTCACACTTCTTTAACCCGTGTGGGCGAGCACGGAATTGGGCCCAGTGCCGTAAAAAGTGTTTGAACCATTCGTCGGGTGGCATGTTATACCTCTCGTTCTCATCGAACTGACCCAACATGTTCTTGATAGCCTGTCTGGACTCTTCGGACTTTGAATGTCCGGGCAATCCAGTAACACACGCGTGCGTTGCAGATATTATGTCGTGCCTCCTGAAGACCTCAACGTTTTGGTCCCACCAATCTTCCATTCGCGTCTGGTGTTCGAGATAGGTGATGACGAGTGCGACAGGGACTTTGGTATCGCACAACACTTCGTGGAACAATCTATAGTTACTCCGTGTCATGGTGGTGATACGGCCTTCGCGGTGGCAGAGAACGAGAAGATCGACCCCTCCCGAAGCTGTTAAACCCTGGATAAGCTTATACATCTGCTCAACAGCGACAAGATATTCCTTGGCTTCCATCTCCATAGTGGCCTCGTCGAAGCCACGGGTGTCCCAGACGGTGTAGGATACACCGTACACTTGAAAGGAATACGATATGTGGGACATGGTGAATACGTCGCTGTCTTCAGAGGTTTGGGCGAGTTCCTTCCCAGCGATCAGGTTGACCAACGAGCTCTTTCCAGCGCCCGTTTCACCGAACAAGATAATATTGAGAGACTTCGTCATAGCGTACGTCGTGCGATATCTGTGAGGACCGAGGTGCCTAGACATGGAAGGTTAGCCCACCCTTGAATGTTGAATTGGGGATCCTGACCAGCCGTTCTTGCAGAATAAACCAAAGGATGTGGTACGGGGGTCGTTTGATGGAGAGCGACGACTTCTTTCGAAAATTTCGGGCCTTAACCTTCTCTGTAAAAAACAACGTGTAACAGATAACGAAGGGAGAAGAGTGAGGGTAGTAACGTTCGATCGAGAACTGGCTGGAAGCGGTGGTAGGGAAGTGAGAATACGATTTGTGCGAACTTTACATGGGCTATCCCTGAGTTCTACGCCGCCATGAGGCATCCATGCGAACTTTCATTTGGCATCGTCAATGCGGGCAAGCGTCCACCATTGATATGATAATCAATGCATCGATCCGTCACTGCAAAAAGTAAGGTCGCTTTCACCCTTGGCCCCAGATTTGGAAGATTCCCATGACCATGAGGGGGGCTTCCATTGCATGTCATAAATAACCTCCGAGGTCAATCGAACCCCTGCGGATCCCACTCAATTCCGAAAACGATTTTCTCACAATACCAACCCGCATCCGTGGTGCTCCCGCAGCTATCCCTTGACCATCCCTTGACCATCTCTATGCATATCTCGAGCTTCCCGCAGCTATCCCTTGACCATCCCCCGACCATCTTCATAACAACATCCCTGCAATCGTCACCATCCGTCGATCCGTCCAATCCTCCAGAATCATTTTCGATCCCACTATACCAGCACCATCCGTGGTCACCACGTCCTGGGTTGTTTTTGCAGGACACCTGATAACTACCGTTACGTGATCTTGCAGGAAACACAATAGTGTATTGCCTGGCCACATATCCTGCCTCATTTATTAAGACGTACTCAAATGCGCATATATTGCAAGACAATATGGCAATTCTATCCACTACCTTCGACACATTCACTTGCAATACATTGCAAGACACATTCTCTGAGTTTCCCCCACTGTCCCATCATACACCTCAGGTATTGCAAGATGCGCAGCCCACCGAGTCCCCCGTAGATGCATTGTCAAGACTGTGCATTGCAAAATGTGCCGTCCAAACCTCCCGTCGTGCGCCTCCAATGCTGTCTTGCAAGATGACTCGGAAGTCCCCTGTCATACTGCAAAATGTGCTGTCCAAGTCTCCCCCCATCGTACCATACAAGACTGTGTGCATACTGCAAAACACGCTGTCCGAATCTCCTGTTGTGCACCTCCAATGCTGTCTTGCAAGACAAAGTCCCCCCCGTTGTACTGCAAGATGTTACGTTCGAACCTGGGTAGGTCTGAGACGTAGACCGGTGGGCAACTTCTTATCAAGGATGTCCTGACGGGGGCGCCAGACAACAGAAGAAGGCGATCAAAGGGGTTGCATAGGTGGGATACACGAATACAAGGGATATAGCCAGTATGGACAGGGTGCAAGTCCAGAGGTAGAACCGGTAAGCTGAAGCTAGGGTATAACTAGCTGGGATCATCCAGTATATATAGGTAATGAATGAAGAGGAGCCCGAATGTGGGCTTAGGGCATGGGCGAAGGGTGAGGACGTCAGAAGGACGCGCAAGCCTGGGTGACAAGTGTGAAATGTCTAGAGTAAAGGCTGTGTAAGCGGGGACGAAGGGAAATACTACAGCATGTCGTCAGTGGACGCATGACTAGGGTAAGGGGTGTGCCGATAGCACCGGTGGTAAGGTAAATGAACAGTAGCAAGGTGAATAAGAAGAGGGGAAAGTGTACGGGGCACCAGGGGAGATCCTGGGTAGATACGAGGACAAATGACAGTGATGGGGAAGATCCCCAGATGTGACCGGTGAAGGTCCAAGGTGACAGGAAGAAGGGCGTTCCTGGATAGGCATGGGAACGGATCTATGGCGGAGAGTAGGATGGAGGAGGTAACTCGGAGTGGGGACGGGGATGGATGATGAAGAGTCCGAGTGGTGTCTAGTCGTTAGGCCAAGCGAGGGAATGTCGTTAGAGACAATGATGGGTTCCCTAGGCAAGGAGGGACGAGGACGAGGGGCGAGGTACAAGTGTATAGATGGTTCTCACAGGTGTGAGACAGGGGTTAAGCCGAAAAAGGGATAGGGGCTAGGATGAGTTGTAACACAAGATGTGCTGTCCAGGTTTCCCCCCATCATACCATATGAGACTACGTGCATGTTGCAAAATGTGCCAGCCAAACCTCCTGTCGTGTGCCTCCAATGCTGTCTTGCAAGACGACTTGGAAGTCCCCCCCCGTCGTACTGCAAGATGTGCTGTCCAAGTTTCCCCCATCATATCGTACAAGACTGTGCACATGTTGCAAGACATACGGTCCCAGTTCCCCCCATCATACTCTGCACTTCACCTGCTCATTTAGACGATTGAAAACATTACATTGTTTACTACTACTATGTTGTGCCTCTCAGTCATAGTAGAGGTTCTGAATACATCTTGATGCATTCGTCGCTTCTATCCCCAAGTTCAATGTACCTTTGCGTATCATTTCAAACACGGCGGAAATGTTTTTCCAAGTCCTCCCTGAGTATTGCTTGTCGTATGGTGTATGCCTTTAGGCCTTCCTGGAACGTAGGATCCTCTGTTGATATCAACGCCTGTCTGTCTAGCCACCATTTCGACTGCCAGCGAAGGAACTCAACCACCCGACGTTGCTCCTCAACAAGTAACTCCACCTCTTCTGCCCAATGGTGTGCTCGTGCACGAATTTTGCACCATTCAATGCGGATGGCTGAAAGCTTGGCATTGAGACTAAATGGAAACACATTATTGAAAACAACACACCGTCTTGCAGCTCTTCTGAGTCATCCTCCACACCTTCAGAACACCCCTTGGTATATCCACATACCAACCAGATCCATGAAAGCTGTCGCCAACCCTCACTGGAACGCTCATCTCTGCCTTCTGTCATTGAATGAATGTCGCCGTCTTCTAGGCAATGCAGAGTCCCCTTCCAACCAACTTTCCCAAGTAGGCGAGACAGCTCAGATAACGCGCTATGGGCAGCATGATACTTTGCAGCCACAGCCTTTACCTTTGCATCAACAGACTTCAGGCAGTTTCAAGCACGGGTATTGGCACCTTGTCCACGCAAAAACCTATCTTTGAAGCACAGCATGTATGCGCGTGAGCGTAGCGCTTGGCGTAGCTCTTCAAGCGCATCGTGGGCCTGTCCAATCCAGAGTTTCCATTCGATCTCTTCAAGCCTAGTGTCACAGGGGACTTGGCAGTGGATGGCAGATGGTAGCCATAAAGGAAACTCTTGTGGTTTTAGAACCGTCTCGGGATCAGCTACCATGGCTCTTGCTTGAAGGGACATGACTGCAGGCATGTACAAAACTTGGATGGTGACCCACACTTTGATGCGTCTCATGAGGGCATTTGTGCGTTGCTGAAGTCTGGTCTTCTGTTGCTCTGTAGCGTGAGGTCCAAGCATTTCCGTGTCTGCCTGAAGTCGATGTCTTCAAGAATAAGTGCTATCCAAACATCTCATATAGATATGACTTACTGGTGTTCCTCGAGATCAATGCCGGTGCTCATCAAAACGCTTGGTGAGATGTCTGCATGAATGGGTGGTTGGGCCAGTTGGGATTCTTCTTGGGCCAGTTGAAGGCGCATCGCTGCTTGAGTGACAGCTAGTGACACCGCTCAGCACTGCATCAGACTAACAGGGAAACATGTACATTTGATCTTCACTTCGAAAGGATTGGGGTTCGACATATCATTTTCCCATGCTTCGACATCTGCTTTCCATCTTGACAGTTATTCTCCATACCGCGCTTCGAGTGACCTCTCAAATAGTATCAAATCGTCTTGGTGCTCATTTTGCTCCGGAACCGCTTCCTTCAGTTTGCGCAAAAATGACTTGCCTTGCCATTAGAGTTAAATTTATAGTGTACATGGTAGCCAGTATCACATACCCAAGCCCACCAGTTTCTTCCAGTTACTATCGCTGATGAGATCATTGAGCGTGTCGCGATGGTGCCCTGGCCCCATTTCTTTTGTACTTGATGCTGCTGCATTCAGAGTGGACCAACCTCGTTCTGGTGCCTCTCCATCCATGCGTGCCACACCCTTGATGTAATTAAATGAATACTTCCATTGACACTCGGCCACATGGGCAGGAAGGTGGAATTTTGGAATGAATGGAATGATCTTCTTGCCGACGTGACGGAAATGGAGAGCAGGAGGCAGCATTTTCATACACTCCCAAAGATGCCGGCTCCATTGACAAACGATGTCGTATGAGATGTTAAAACTATCCAGGGCGGCGTCCCTCAATGCTGAAAAGAAAATATAATCCATATTGACATATCTGGTAAATTACAAGTCAGACCATGCTGGTAGAAGCATGAGTTGAATCAAACCTCTCCCCCTTTTGCAAGTCCCCAACCGCTCTGGGAAGCTTCATCTCGTGTCTTGCACAACAGACGCTACCGCTACCAGTAGCCGCCAGGCCCACCGACAACTTTGTATCAGCATCATTAACCACACCATGACTCGAGCATTGGCTCTTCTGTGCACTGGGTTACTCATGGACTAGATGGCGGATAAAATACACATACTTCTTGCCGGGTATCAGAGTGCTTACTCAGGTATTGTTTGTATGAAGACTCCTCCACAAAGTAGGCCCAGCCATTACTTAGGCTGGGATCCACAGTGTCTTTGGATACCGCCCTTTGCTTTAGGTGAAAGTTGGCATCAATGGCCATGAAGAGAGCGTATAGCCACCTGGCGCAAAATAAGGATGTAAAATTTCACACCCGAAGTCCATGTACGCTTTGTCTTTGGGTGTGTTCTTCCAGTCTTCCGGGAGATTTTTGCCAGGATGAGGACACGTGGGACAGAGTATCGCACACTCCCTTTCTTGCATCTTTTTGATGCCAGTAGGATGGTGACCATGTCCAGATCATTTCAACATCTTCAGGTGGCGCCATTCGTGCACCATACACATAAATTGCTCGTATCGATCCTAAGGGCGGGAATGTGCAGTCTGTAACTGTTGGTGAGAAATAAACATGATACATACCTTTGGGGGAGACAAGCCTGCATTATTACTATGGCGAGCAAGAGCACTGTAATAGTGATGCGTGGATACCTTTGACTCAAGTGAGAGAAGGTGGAACTCCTCCAGGAGGCTGAAGGTTGCTGCCATTCGGGGTTTATCGGTGCTTGCAGGAAATAGCCGATAGCGGAGGAGTTGCTGGACATGAGATTCTGCAGACTCGCAGCCACAAAAGTGAAGGGTGACAGAATGAATCCCATTCCCATTGACAATGACAAAGTCGTCGGAATGTGGGGCCTTTGGAAGAACACATGACTCTCCCAATGGGTGGCCAAGTTGGATCACCAGGCCCAAGTCTTTGAATGATTTTCGAATCCAGTGTGTGCCCGTCCATTCCTAAGGGTGCTGAGTGAGTCTCGCCAATGGCGTATTTCACACAATGGCCACACATACCTTGACTAGATGAAGGGGGTTGAATGCATGGGCCATCAACATGCAACGTTTGCAACATATATCGACACCTAGACAATCATGACACCGAAAGGTTGCTGGTTCAGTCTTACAGCGTGTACACATACTGATCCTGCAGCATCCTTCCATACGAATGAGTTCTCGAAGGAACTCATCACGATTATGTTGCATCCAAACGATGAGAGGAAAATCCTATGGTAACATTAAGCTGTTTCTAGATTGTGGCGTGACATGTGAAATAAAATTACCGATGTGGTTCGCTGTCTTGGGACAACACCGAGAATAGAGAGATCAACACTCTCTGATAGGGTATCAATGGGTTCTGGGATGGCTACGTTACTGAAATTTGAAGGTATGGCCCCAATGGATGTTCTGTCGGGCCGTTTCTCGGGGTCCCTGTGTAATCTGATTGTTTTTTTCTTGACACTTAGAGATCCAGTGGCATTCGACTGAATTTTCTGGTAACATAAAGTAACCGAATCATTGAGCTTGTTCTGCTGATGATGCAGCCTCATCTTCAAATCCTTAATTCTCTTGCAGAGCAGCGGAGACAAATGCCGACTTGTGTTACGATTCTCTCTACCAATCTACCTTTTTCCTTCTCTCTCTCACTTGCCCCACCATACCTATGCTTCTTACGTCTTACATCCCATTGGTCACGGTCAGTCACGGCCCCTTTTCACTTAAACCTTAAAACA
>JBBPSX010000479.1:0-12298 GCA_038093815.1 Neoboletus cf. brunneissimus | reverse complement strand
TGAAGAGAGACTGAGAATGCTGTGCAACACAGCAGTGGTAATACAGCCAAAGGGCAATGACAAAGGCAATGAAAGGGAAGGCATGAGGCTGGGGGTAGCTGAGGGTATCTGGTAGGGTTCGAGTCAAAGGTGATGAACATAAGTATGGGCCAGAGGGAGTCAAAGCGTGACTGGGAATGGAAAATGATATAACCAGGGGCCGGATAGGGGAACACCAGGTCGGGTTGCACGAGCTGAGGAGAATCATAACAATAGCTCCACTTCACATTTGAAGTTCCATCTCAGATCCTAGATATGCAGCGGGCAGGGGGCTCTTAAGTGAAGGCGAGGATGTTGTCATCTTTGGGAGGACTGACGAAGGGGAAATCGTCAAGGTTGATGGCTTGGGGGGGTGTAGGCCCTGATAACACCATGTGGGGCGGGTTGGGGTGAGCGAATGGAAAGCCAGGCCATTCTAGGAAGTTGGGGTCAGGACTGGGGACAATGGGATGAAAAGGGGTGACCAGTAGGTGCGCTGCAGGGGGAGTCAGAGGTATCCACTCCTGAGGAGTGGGCCATGTGTCTGGGTCAGTGTTGTCGGTGGTAGGAGAATGGAACTCCTGCAAGTTCTGCAGGTCCGGGATATGATGAGGGTCACCACAAGTGAATCTTGCCGATATGAAGTCAGTGTGGATCTCCAGGCATACATAGGGCCGGAGGTAGTGGATGGTGAGGAGGAGGAACACAATGGGGAGGTAACAGATGGCGATGGTGGTGAAGCTCATGATGAGAGGTCCTTGGTTGAGATGGATGAGTTTTATTGTCGTTTTATCTGTTTCCTGGGTGAAATGTTTCCATTGTATACGGAGGAGCAGCTAAGTTAATAGCTCCCGAGGGATCCATGGTTCATGGTTGGTTCCGAGATTGTGAAACATTTCATTTCAGGCATGAAGGAGCACTTAAGTTAATAAGTCCCAAGGGATCCATGGTGATCGGGGAAATTCCAAAGAGTAGATGAGAAGATCTGAGGGCACCAGTCTTCCATTGAGGAGTGTGGGAGGGCGATTCAGGGGTATCGATCCTGATGATCCAGTTAAGGAGTCAGGAGAATTCACAGAAAGTTCCATGCTTCAGTAGCAAATGCCTTGCATGATGTTTCAACTGGGATCTTTGAAATGGAGCATATTCCTTATGAAGAGGAGGTGGTCAGGTGTGGTGTGGTGGAGTGTGATGAGGGGGAAGGAAATGAGTGTTCGGGCATGAAACCCGAGAGTATCTAAAAGGTCCAAATATCCAAATGTTCAAACTGAAAATAGAGTCACTTCCAGGCGTGGTTGCCACCATGAGTCAAGTGTGATTAGCACCAACAGGAAGGGGTTATGGAGGTTATCCATAGGCAAAACCAGTCGAAAGAGTCGAAAGAGAAACTGAGACGGTCGCCTTTTGGGGAGAGTTGATCTTTTATTAGGGGGAATAAGGGAAAAGATCGAAAAAACTTTGGCAGAAGCTTGGGATTTTCCCAAATCCCTTGCGTCTAACCCTCTTCTTTGATTAGACGTTCCATGTGGTTGTAGATGTTACTCTTTACCCTCTTCTTAGCTAAGAGGTTAAAGGTATCATTGGTTGTAGGAGATTCGAGGTGCAATCTCTAGTGGTGAGAGACCCGTAGTCTTCACCACTCCACCCTCTTCTTTTCCATCTGAATAAGATTTGATGACCTACAGAGGCCATCAACATAAACAATCCATCTGGGGGGGAAAGGGGGAATGGTGAAAAAAATTTCAGGTGTGGTGGGTCCTCAAGTGAAGGAATAACACCGAATGAGTTGGATAGGGATGAATCAGGGACCCCAAGTGGCAACCCAAGGGGAGTGTTAGAAATATCGGTGACATATAGTCCAGGTGGGTTCCAAGTTCAATCATTATTCTGTGGATGTCCTGAGCGAAAAACCATTTGCTGAAATAAGACCATTATGGGCTTGTGAAGAATCCTCATTTTCTTTGGCCCTCAGTTTAGCGACTTGGAGGTCATAAACAGTTTATTCAATGACTTGTTTAGGTCATATTCAGTTTAATGCCTTGGTGGGTGACCAAAATGATGAGTTGCGCTCATGGACCTTTTGAGTTCACCGAGCTCAGTGCCGATCCAGTCTCAGCAGGGTTTTATGAAGGAAGAGTTTGCAACGGAGATCCAGGGGTTTAGCCTGTCTCCTCGGTAAGCAAAGCAATGGTGGGTAATCACCCACTCGGATCCATCAAACTTTCTATACTCCACTACTGGAGGTCTGTCACAATAGTCGCAGCTTTGATGTTCCTGACATTGTCTGCACCAGTTCAGCATATCCTCTACCTTTGGTTGGGCCCATTCCGTTCTGGATGGTGCAGGCCAGTTGACAGCCTGTAGGGTCACCAGTTCTGTAGGGTAACCATCATTAGGTAGGATGATAGGTTCATCCGCCCATCGGAAGGGAGATCTAGGAGTGAGCACGTCTGATGCTCATAACTCTGGCTTGTCTGTAGTTGGTGGAGGTGCCCATGGGATAGGGCGGTGAGATGGACTCCTTGTTGGCAAGTCCCTTTGCCAAGATTCCAATGATTGTGATTGCTTGGGTATCTTGGGTCTAGTTCTTCTGACTACCCTCTTCTTTGGATGGTTCCTTGTTGAGCATCCCTTCTTGTGGCAAATAAAGCATTGATTTTCTTGAATATGGCCGGCCCGCTCATCCAGGGAGAGCAGAAGCCAGTCTCCATCGGCAGGGTTGGAATTCTGGAGGTGGGTAGTCTGAGGAATCTTTTGCATCTTTGGGGCGGTGGATAGCTCAGGGAGAGGAGTTTCTCTGTTGGTGGGTCAAGATGGGGAAGGTTGGAGAGTTCAACCAAGATAGTGATTCTCAAGGGGCTGGGGTGTTGAGGTAGATGCATCTGGAATGTGTTACGTTTGGACATAACCTGTGACACGACTCGTGTCTGCTAAGTCCCGAGTGGACTTTCCAGAAGCCTGGAGCTAGGTCTCCGGGGCAACACAGTAAAAGGGGGTGTTACTTCCTAGCAAAGGGATAGGGGGGCAAGCCGAGTGAAGCAAGGCGAGGCCGGGGAGATGCGATCTCAGAACTTGTAGACACGAAGTAATGTGTAGATCAAAGTTACCGTACACAGGGAAGCTACGTGCTATTTATAGTAAAAGTTCAGGGCCCGCTCGGTAGTAATAAGTATGGGGGGAACTACGAGGTAGCATGCGAGAGAATGCTACCGAGGAGATATTGAGTCCATGGCCAGTGGGATAGCGATCACCCGGGAGTAATAAGTAAAGAGAACTGACACCGAGAGGTGTCACGGGAGAAGTAAAGAAAAGGGTCCGGACTTACGTCCTTGCCACCGGGTCCATGCTGAAAGCTTCCGTGAAGGCAGTGTTCCACACTGCCTCGTCTCCTAGCGTCATCAGCACATCTTCCCACTCGTCAGTCTCCATGATCGTGGGAGGGGACGTCCCTCGGTCGGTCACGTGGGTCATACTTGTAACAGAATGTGCGTCATACACTGGCCAGCAGGGGTTCCTGAGGAGATTGGGGAGTTCCTCTAGAATGGAGAGGTTCTTTTTGACCAGAAGGTAACTCTTCAAGGCAAGGTAAGTCCACACAGGGGTGGTCCCTTTCCATCTCCTGCTTGTTGGATCCTGGGATCAGGTTTTCTTCATCAATGCGACTCATCATCTCTTCATCGATAGGGGTCACCACCATTTGGTAACCAACCTTGTCATCTGGGTGTTACAATTCATCGATACATCTACTCTTTTCCCTCACCTATGCCTTCTCTTTCAACTCGTCGCACCATGACTCATTGTATTGTGACTCATCACCGGTCTCTGTCGGTGCCTTTTCACCCTAAAACCTAAACTTACACAGCCTAGCCTGGGTTCTCTTCCAAACCCTTCCCCTCCACCCCGGGCAGCACCCCTTTTCATCTCCATCTTTCATCTCTGAGTACTACCCCCGTTCTTCTTCGTTCTGTGCCCTTGCTGTAGTACCCCCGCTCAGACACCTTGTGCACTCTCTCACCTTTACCCTGAACCTACCATTTCTGGCTTGGTCTGTGCGCAGTAGGGTACACTATTTAAACCGCTAGCCAGTACCCCTGTACTCCAGCTTAGCTTCCCAAATATACTCATAACAAGCTCACCCTTGTGCGATTCACTTTCACCTGTCACTGGACCGGCTAAGCCCTTTGTATCCTTCGTACTCAACAACAAGGCCTTAGACCTGAGTTGACTTGGGCCTCAGACCTTCAATCCTCGCCCTCATCTGCGTCTCCACCCACAGGCGAACCTTTGCTCCCCTACACCCTTGACTTGAGCTTTCACTTTTGGGTCTACGGTTGCCCACCCCTGGTCGAACCGTAACAAAAGCTAAGCTCTTTCTACCGCAGTTACTATCATCATAAACCACCCACCATTTCCAACCCCTCTGAACTCTACAGGTGGTGTGCCACCTACTCGGACTCTCCATACAACACCGAAGAGAACCCTCCCTCTGAGGAAGAATCTGAGCAGTCCACAGACCTTGACATCCCTGATGAAGAACAGGAACGCTCCAGCCTCCTCCTAAGTCACCAACTCTCCACCCAACTGTCCCTCCCTTGAGAACCCACCCCACCCTCCCCCACCCTGATCGCCACTCGACCAGTCTTCCCCATCCCTGTCCCCTTATCCACCCCGCACCACCCACCCACCATCACACGACCACCCATTCCTCCTCCCTTCCCTAAGATGTCCTCGACCAAGCCAATTGAACTCCGCATCGGAACCCCCGAAGCCTTCAATGGAGATTATAAGAAATCTGACACATGGATGGACTCTGTCCAATTCTACCTCCTAGTCAACACTGATGTCTACAATGATGAGAACAAGAAGGTCGCATTTGCCCTCTCCTACATGACAGAAGGGACTGCCAAAACCTGGGCAGCAGCCTTCCGTCGGAACACCATCACCCCCACCACTGTGACCTTTGGCACCTTCGCCGACTTCGCCTCTGAGTTTTACAAAGCATTCCAACACCAGGATACTGTAGGAAATGCCATAGCCTGGCTCTCCACCACCCGGATGACGCTAAAGAAAGATAGAACCTTTGAACCCCCCCTTGCCACCTACATTGCCAAATTTTGAGGAAAAGTCCAGCAAGCCACTGTTAAAGATGACAACGTCCTCATCGGATATTTTGCCGCAGGAATTCCCACCTCCATGATGAGATGAATCATGGCCCTCGACACCATTCCCACCACCATCACCGATTGGTACTCTAAGGCCATCCACTTCCAAACCCAATGGGAATGAGCTGACGAGATCACCAAACAAAACCTACAGCCTATGCACCAGACTTACCAGTCCTTCTCTTCCTCCCCCACCTCCAAGAAAGACCCCAACGCGATGGACACCTTGGCCATCAAGGTCGAAAAGATGACCCTGGCCATCAAGAAGCAATGCATCGAGAAGAAACTCTGCTTCCGCTGCCGCAAACCGGGCCATGGGTCCACACAATGTCCCCACTTCACCTCCCCTCACAAACAGGTGAATGCTGTAGCCGAGGAAACCAAGGACAAGGATAAGGGGAAGGGAGGGACGACATCCCAAACTTGATAGACTGTGAGGATTGTTATGGTTCGACCAGGGGTGGACGACTGTAGACCCGAAAGTGGAAGCTCGAGTTGAGGGCGTGGGGGGGGGAAGACGAGGGTTGGCCTATAGGGGGACACAGGAGAGGGCGAGGATCAAAGGTCCAAGGTCCAAGTCGACTCAGGTCTAAAGCCTTGTTTTCGAGTGCAAGGAATACAAAAGGCTCAGCCAGTCCAGTGACAGGCAAGAGCGGATCGCACAAGAGTGAGCTTGTTTAGAAGTATATTCGGGTAAGCTAAGCTAGGGTGCAAGTGTGCTAGCCAGCCGTTTAAATAGTGTACCCTACTGCACACAGGCCGAGTCAGGAAAGGTAAGTATAGGGCGAAGGGGAGAGGGTGCGTGTGGTGTCCGGGTGGGGGTACTACAGCAAGGGCACAAAGAGAGGACGGAATGGAGGCAATAGTTGGAGATGAAACACAGAGATGAAAAGGGGGGCTGCCCAGGGCGGAGGGGAAGGGTTTGGAAAAGAACCCGGGCTAAGCTGTGTGTTTTAAGGTTTAAATGAAAGGGGCCATGACTGACCATGACTGACAAAAGCGTAGGAAGTAAGAGACATAGGTGGAACCAGGACGAGTGAAGGGAATGAAGGGGGAATGGTAGGAGAAAAAGGTAGGCTTAGAAGTGAATTATAACAAGGACGATGAAGAAGACACCCCGACCGTGCATCAGGTCCACTACACCTCCTTGGGTTTTTAAATGGGGAAGCAGCTTCAACGCCTCCTTCCCCTACTTCCTCCTGTGCCTCTGTACTAGTACAAGATATTTCTAAGAAAATGCAAATCTCCGTTCAAGTAATCGTACCCTCGCACACCCTGAAAGCCATTGACACTCAAGCCCTCATCGACAGTGGTGCAGACATCTCCCGCATCGACTGGGACTTCGTCCACAAGCATCACCTCCCCATCCAACATCTCAAAGAACCCATCCTTGTCCGAAACGTCGACACCTCATATAATAAAGACAGGGTGATTAAATTCACAGCAGACCTCTTTGTCAACATCAAAGGAATCGCCTAGCAAGTAACCTTTCATGTTATGAATTGTGGACACGAAAACCTCATCCTTGGCCTTCCTTGGCTTTGCTCTGCCAACCTGACCATCGACTGGGCTACCCCCAGTATCCAACTTAATGAATCCATCGACCAATTTGAGGAACTGTTCCTCGCCCAGGTAACCGACACCCACCGCCACAACTCTAAGTTCCATCGACCTGAACCCCCTTGCCTCCGAAGACACATCCACACCACACCCTCTGAAGATTCCCACCTCTATTCCTATCTCAACTACCTCCCCGAGAACGAGTGGATCAGAGCCACCTACACCGAATACGCTGTCAACCGCATCCTCAAATGCGGCTCCTGTTTCATCTCCCGAGACTCCCTCCTCGTCTGAAAACTAACCACCGCAACTGACCTTGCCATTGCAGCTGAAGCAGCAAAGAAACCCATCACCCTTCCCTCGGAGTATTCCCAATTTGCATCTGTCTTCGACGAAGAGGCAACTGTCATGCCACCCTCCCGCCCCTATGACCATGAGATCAACCTTGACGAATCTTTCATCCCAAGAATTGCCAAAGCCTACGCTCTCGCTCCGGAGGAACGGCTTGCAGCAGAAGCCTTCCTAGACGAAAACCTTAAAACTGGGAAAATCCACCCATCGAACTCCCCCCAGGCTTCCCCCTTCTTCTTCGTAAAAAAGAAGGATGGTTCTCTTTGCCCCTGCCAAGACTACCATTACCTAAATGAACACACAATCCGTGATGCCTACCCCCTTCCGTTAATATCCAACCTTGTTGACAAACTCCGCAGCTCTCGGCTCTATACCAAGTTCAACGTGTGATGGGGGTATAACAATGTCCAAATTAAAGACAGACACCAGTGGAAAGGGGCCTTCATTACCCACAAAGGCCTCTTCGAACCAACCATCATGTTCTTTGGCATGACCAACTCCCCCGCTACCTTCCAGCGGTTCATGAACGACTCCTTTTCCAACATGATCGCTGAAGGATGGCTCGTCATCTATATGGACAACCTCCTTATCTTTTCCCCCGATGCTAAAACACACGAAGAGCGTACCAAACACGTTCTCCAGTGAATGATGGAACTGGACCTCCACTTGAAGCTCAAAAAGTGCACCTTTGTCGCTGAGGAGGTCGAATACCTTGGTATGATTGTCAAACCAGATCAGATCGCCATGGACCCGGTCAAACTTGAAGGCATCTCTGCGTGGCCCCAACCCACGAATGTCAAAGGGGTCCACTCTTTCCTCAGCTTTGCCAACTTCTACTGCCAGTTCATTCCCCACTACTCTAACATCACCTGTCCTCTAATTGACCTCACCAAGAAAACTACTGAATGGGACTGGTCTCCCTCTTGCCAGGCAGCTTTCCAACAACTCAAACAGCTCTTCCTCAAGCAACCCATCCTCCACATCCCCAACCTATCTGCCCCTTTTGCCATCGCCACTAACACCTCAAAATACGCCTCCAGAGCCATCCTCCTCCAAACTAACTTGAATGGCGATTGGCACCCCTGCTCCTACCTCTCCCAGTCGTTCATCCCAGCCAAATGCAACTATGACATTTACGACTGGGAACTCCTCGCTGTCATTCGCACCCTTAAAGCCTGGCACCACTACCTTCATGGCTCTCCCTTCCCCATCCAGGTCTTCACCGACCACAAAAACCTTACCTACTTCCATTCCCCCCAGACCCTTAATCGTCGGCAGGTGCACTGGCTCCTCAACCTTGCGGACTTTGATCTTAAAATTGTCCATATCCCCGGCTCCCACCTTGCTGGCCCTGATGCCCTCTCTCGATGACCTGATCACCTTCCCACCTCCCCCGACAATGAGGGCATCACCCTCCTCCCCCCCTTGCTCTTCGTCTGCCTGATTGATGTCACCCTCTCTGACCGCATCAAATCCGCCTCGGTGGACAACTCCTGTGCCCTTCAAGCACTCCAATCCCTCTCCCTTGACACCCCTGCCTTTCTTCGCTCCCGCACCTCCCCCTGGCAATTACTCCATGGCATCCTTACTTATAACGGTCACATCTACATCCCCGCCAACTCCTCCCTCCGTTGTTCCATTCTCCAGCACTGCCACGACCACGCCTCCTTTGGCCACCCTGGCTACCTTAAAACTCGCCAACTCGTCACCTCTGAATTCTGGTGGCCCGGCCTCGCCTCCTATGTTCGCCACTATGTCAAGGGCTGTGCCACCTGTCAGCAAAACAAATCCAACACACACCCCTCCATACCCCCGCTCACCCCAATCTGCTCGACCTGCACCCACCCCTTTCAGCAAATCTCTTGCGACCTCATCACTGACCTCCCCCTCTCCAGGGGCTTTGATTCTCTCCTGGTCATGGTCAACCATGGGCTTACTAAGGGGGTGATTCTCTGTCCCACCAACAAAACCATGACCGTGGAAGGCATTGCCATCCTCTTTTTCCTCTCAGTTTACAAACGCTTTGGTCTCTTTGACAAGGTCATCTCTGATCGGGGACCTCAGTTTGCCTCGGCATTCGCCAGAGAGCTCGGAAAACTCCTTAACTACGACCTCGCCCTCTCCACTGCCTATCACCCTCAAACCAATGGGGAAACTGAATGTGTCAACCAAGAGGTTGAGACCTACCTCCAGATCTTTTGTGGAGCACACCCTACAACCTGGACCGACTTGATTGCCAATGCCGAATTCGCCCACAACCACCACCCCCATTCTGTCACAAACCAATCTCCGTTCTACCTCATGATGGGCTACAAACCCCGTGCCCTACCCTCGGTCATCTCTGAAACTGCCCTACCCGCAGTCACCTCCCACATCAAAAACTTGACAGCCGCCTGCGATGAGGCCCTTGCAGCCCACGAACTAGCATGCCAAGTAATGATGTCACGCAACCGGAGGAAGTTTAAACCTTTCAAAAAGGGAGATAAGGTTTGGCTCGAAGCCCGTAATTTGAAATGATTGGTCATCAACCCCAAATTTGCGCCTAAACAGGAAGAATCCTTCATCATTACTGAAGCCCTCTCCCCTATTGTCTACCACCTCCACATTCCCCCCACCTGGAAAATACACCCTGTATTCCATGCCTCTCTGCTAACCCCATACAAGGAGAACCCTGTGCACAGTCCCAATTTCCCTGCTCCACCACCGGACCTTGTAGACAGCGAAGAGGAATATGAAATCGAAAGGATTCTCAAACACCAAGGCTCCACCTGCTCCTGCTCGTATTTGATACGATGGACAGGGTATACTGCGGAGGAGGACTCCTGGGCACTTGAACGCGATCTTAAACATTCAAAAACCGCCCTTCTTGACTATAAAAAGCATCACCCAAGACACTTCCCCCCCAACCCACGCTCTCGCCCTTAGTACCACCACCCATCTTCACCAACTATGCCCTGCTCTGATGTCCCCTCCGACAACTATTACCCCGCCACCCTCCCGTCCTCCATCGCCCCCTCCTCCATCTCCTCCATTACCCCATTATCAATCATTTCACCTACTCCTAGTTCTACTCTTTACAGTCCTATACCCATTGTCGATGACATCTCCCTGCCTTCATCATGCATCACTACTCCTGGCTGGGGGGCTCCTTCTCCTCCCCCTCAGCACCCAGGTCTTCCTGGTCTTGAGGGACCTGCTGTTTCCCTGACCATCACATTGATAGATCTCCCCATCTTCGCCCACCGCCTATGAGAGGAACTCCCCAACGGGAAGGAGCTTCGCCAGCTACGTACCTTTCTTTGAGACTCCCGCCTCATCGTCACTGTGTTGTCCCACCTTGACCTATGCTCCCCCCTCTGGGGTCTCTACAAGGCGTACCTTCAGTACTCTCGCCTCTCCCTCCTTACCTCACGAATCACCACCACCTCCAGCGCCCACGTAGCCCTTATGAAATTACAAGTAGAACAGATCTCGGAGGAACTGGAAGGACATCTCGTCTCGGCCATGTTCCAACTAGGCATGCTTGATTTTCTGAAAGAAATTGACCGCTATCTTTTCAAACTCGCCACCTTCTCTACCCTTTCCTCCTCTACCCCCTCCACATCCTCCTTGCCGCTGAACAATGATGAGATTCGTTTCATTGAACAGGTGGAAGCCCACTGGATCGGACATGAAGGACGCCAGCCCTTACTCCCATCACACCCCCAGTATGCAGAGACCTGTTACGAATGCCACTGCCTCGGACATATTCGCCCTGAATGTCAGTTCTATCAATGCCCTAACTGCCTTCGCTGGGCCCCAGGCCATCTCGGCTCCCGCTGTGTGGTTCGCTGACTTGTCAACCCCCCTCCATCAACTTCGTCAACATCTTCATCCTTGTGTTGTACCGCTTCCTCCTCCTCGTCCACTTCCAACCCACCTCACCCAGTACTGCCACCTCGTCACACCTCCTCTCATCCTCATCGTCAGCCCACCCCTGCACCCACTTGTCGTCCCGCACCCGCACCCGCACGACCCCGCACCCCCCAATACGACAATAACGACAATGTCTACGACGATATCACCTGGGGCAACATCACTGGATCCCCCTACCATGGGTCGGCTGACCTCTATTAGAAATCTGTTTGCCAGTGGCTAACAGGATAGCAGGGGGGTAATGTTACAATTCATCAATACATCTACTCTTTTCCCTCACCTATGCCTTCTCTTTCGACTCATCGCACCGTGACTCATTGTATTGTGACTCATCACCGGTTTCTGTCGGTGCCTTTTCACCCTAAAACCTAAACTTACACAGCCTAGCCCGGGTTCTCTTCCAAACCCTTCCCCTCCGCCCCGGGCAGCACCCCTTTTCATCTCTGTCTTTCATCTTCAAGTACTACCCCCATTCTTCTCTGTTCCATGCCCTTTGAAATGACCCAAAGCTAATGCTTAGGCAAGTCAACAACCAACTAAGACTGGGAAAGTCACTGATAGAGGGAACTCTTTGAGTGTAACAGGACCTTTGCAGGTAACTCCCAAGAGAACTAGACTGGGGTACAGTCATAGCCTCTTGGATCTTTATATACTAAACTACTGTTTGTACATGTGGCATCTAGATCTCTGATCTAGGGTTATCGGTAATTAAATACATGAGGTAGAAGCATGGATCATAGAATGGAAGAAGCGGAGATTAAATAGTCGTGCAACACATGAGGTGTGGCAGAATGGAAGAGAAGCATGATGTGCACTGCACGGAAATGAACGTGAGAAATGAATATAACCATATATGGATAAAGTGTCCATCTGAGATCTGGGCTAGCACATGACCTTGTCACATGACCCTCAAGGGGTATCTCAGAGTTGCGCAGAGTCCATTGTCTCCTAGAGAAAGGTAAGAAAGAAATAAATAGACGTGGTGTGCACGTGATCTAGTCACGTGACTGAGAAACAGAAAGAAAAGTGATAAGTACAAATCGTGAGTACACTCTGTTATGCAACCGTAACACCCTTGCTGTAGTACCCCCGCTCGGACACCTTGTGCACTCTCTCCCCTTTACCCTGAACCTACCATTTCTGGCTCAGTCTGTGTGCAGTAGGATACACTATTTAAACCGCTAGCCAGTACCCCTGTACTCCAGCTTAGCTTCCCAAATATACTCATAACAAGCTCACCCTTGTGCGATTCACTTTCACCTGTCACTGGACCGGCTAAGCCCTTTGTATCC
>JBBPSX010000478.1:2242-12301 GCA_038093815.1 Neoboletus cf. brunneissimus | reverse complement strand
GTGTGGCGCTGTGTGAACCAGATATCTGAAAGTACACCTTGAAGAGGAATAACTAGTACAGAGGGAAAGCAAACAAATAAACAAGCACGACGTTCATACAGATTAGCATCAGAAGAGAGCGGTAATAAACGCTGTCAGTGCAGCAACCGTGATGAACAATCCAGCCTGAGTGTCTGCACCGAGAGACGCAGCGCTGACCCCAGTAGGCGTAGTACTGGTTTCCGAACTGGTGGTAGTAGCAGAAGTGGTTGCTCTATATAAGGACTTGGGTAAGGCAGATAATATCGAGACAGACGCCCAAGTGCTCACTGAATTGACGCAGAAGACGTTGTAGACGCGTTGGAAACTGCAGTGATGTTGAACACACCAGACTGAGCAAGTATAGTGTCGAGATGCTGGGCATCTTGAGCAAGGTTGACTTGGAAACCAGAACCCGAAGGCCAGCCTCCGCTAGGTGCGCTGCACTCAACGATATTAACTGTTCCGTCGACGACGGCATCCATGACTTGGGTAGTGGCGCTATTCTGTTGTTCGGACGCGTCTACAGAGCACGAAGGAAGATAAGCACACAAAAGCTCACCACGTTCACCAGGACTCCCGTGAAGTTGAGGGGGTCGGTGTCGACACGCTGCCACGCGAGATAGTTGGGACCAGTGTTATTCCAATTTTGACCGTTGCCAGGGAAAAGGACCTGGTATCCAAAGGCCGACGAGGCAGCCAAGAAGACACTGGCGAAGACACGCATGCTGAGTCGAGACGGGCAACTTAATGGGGGTGAAGAAGGAAGAAGGTAGACGCTCAAGGGTCCAGGGTGGCATGGTCGCCATACATCGCCGCGCTCACCTTGAGCAATTGATGAATTCGATTTCCCACGAGACCTATGCAAAGATGCAACAAAGATGCATCAATCAAGCGGTCTCGATATGCCGGCAGATAACTTGAAGTACTTACTCACGGTCATATCTCTCCATCAAAGAGTCTATATCTACCAGTCAAGTCCGTTTACATCGAAAGACAGACAACAGTGACCACTAGCAGGTAGAAATATCGGATCCGTCAGCTGCCACAAGCCCAACGAAGTGGTCAAGCACCGGCCAATGTGACTTCGGCATCAGCCCAGAGGTCCCTTTGACCCCAATGCCCTGCAACCGCAGCCAAGACCATCCAGCAGGACGCATCCGACATGCGCGTCGTGTTTTCTACGAGCACAGGACTTGAAACCCCTTCAGACAATGTATTGTTCTTTGCATGGTTGCCTCTGTACCCTTGAATGAGTCCGAGGCAGGCACGGGCGAGATTACGAAGGAGATTCATCTCGTCAGCAGACAACTGATCCTCTATTTTGGTGAGAAGCGCAAAAATCCAACGCCCGTGGCTGACTGAGATGGTTGTCACTGGGTCGCTGGGATTCTGCAGATGGACGTTTATCCAGTGTGCAAAGTACATCAGCAGGTGCATTGACATTCGCTGTGCCGAGGAATTAGCGAAGAAAAAGGGTTAAGAAGGGGATGCCATACATGATCAATTTCCCTTAAATGACTCGGCGTGACCTCGGGAGGCGAAAGTTGCTCAATGTGCTCTCCTTGGACTTCCCTTGACGATATTGGGGAGTTGATTACAAATGGTGCTACATTCGTTGATTCCGTATCTCGAAGGTCGAGGGAGCTTGGCCGTCGTGGAACATTCCGTGCCAAACCATCAAGGCAAGCAATCGGAAGGTGGGAAGATTCGTCTCTTGACTGTATATATGGGGGGCTCGTCGCATCCATGGGGAGTACAGCCTCAGCGGGGTCAGGGGATGCTTGGCAGCATGATGTACTGAGCTTCTTCCGTACAGATCGGGCCCTCGGACTCCATGTTGACTCGGGATGGCCAGCGAGGAATTTCCACCACGCATCCCTGTCTCTCTTCTCCGGAATTACTCTCCGTCTTGAATCTGAATGATCGTGATCGACGTGGATTGTTACCTGGGTCAGGTTCTGTGCCTATTGAATACAAGTAAAATATCACTAGAGACACACATACCTTTCTAAGGTTGGAGAAATGTGTCTGAAAAGCGATCCTCCATTCATCGCAGGGGAGGATATTGGTGGATGAGGGAGTAAGCATATGCGTGACTTTCGTCTCAGACACTTCATATGGGTTTTGTACTCTGGTGACGTGAGGTAATCGGCGTGCGTCTCGCCTACGGGCTCAGTGAACGCGAGTAGAACCCGAGGTGAAATCGAGACAATACCTAACCAAAAACAAGTATTGCATACCATCCTGTGGTTCTCGGTCAAAGTCACGAGGGAGGTTCGCGACGGGGAGGATCTGTTTTCCTGGAGTTATTTCATCGGACTCAGTGTCGCTCAATTCGTCCCTTTTCCGCTTGTTCACCATATAGGCGTCGGACGAGAAAGGGTCTTTCTGAGTCTTGTGCTACTCCTGTCGGAGTGACGGCGTGGGACTTGGCGTGGGAAAACGTGCTCCACTGTTATCAACTTGTGGAAACATTCAAGTTACTATAATTGCATCTACACCAATACCCAATGGTCGCTGAAGATGATGTCGACATGGAAACTTTGCAGGCTCAGATCGACATGACCATGTCTTTTGCGCAGAATCTAGTTACGTCTTGGATAAAGCCTACCCACCTCCCACAACTTAAGCCCAATGGTGTAAATATAACACGGATACTCGAGGAGGAACTACGCCGGCCTCCAAGGTACCCGACGATGTTATGTATGTCGTGGACTTACAAATAAAATCTGTACAGATTGGGTGTTGGTTCATCTATTCCTACGGCACCACCTCTGGCTCATGAGGCCTCCAAACTCAAACGTAGACTGGGGAAGAACGGAGCAAAAAACGAAGATGTCGTGAAACCGCAACCGCAAGATTCTTCCAAATCAGACGACGAGGAACACAAAGGGAGACCGGCTAAGCGGAAAGCGAAGATGGACCCTTTCGGACATGAAGGCAGCAAGAAGAAAAGAAAGGCTGACTTGGAAGTCATCCCATATCTCTCTGTTGAGAGTGTCTCTAAACATTCGGCCTCCCTGCTAAATAATTCGACTTCAGGGGAGCCCAAAAAGCACAGTCAGCGCTATTCATTTTGTCCTTCGTGAAGTATAATGATTGGACCCTGGTAGATTCATCCTCTGGGAAAGAAAAGCAGGGGATGGGACCAGACGATCAATGGTCCTATGTGACTAGAGAGGAGCGGTCAGCGACATTAACCTCCTCACCGCCTGTGATATTGTCTGTCCAGACCACATCTTCCTTGAGTCCAACTACCCCTCCCGCCTCCTCACCTCCGAAACCGTCCCGGGAAGCTTACGGTGCGCCTATAATTTTGTGCTTGGTGCCCGCGCATTTGCCTCATCCTCCCCTGGATTTACAATCTCTGGTTACGGGAAAAACACCAACTCCAGAATCCACTCGAGTTCACACTAATTCCATGCTCACACCTGATAAGGCCAACCCACTGGGCATCCCATTGCTGAATCTCGACGGCCCACCTGAACTCGCTGGTAAGCCTGGTAATACCAGCGATTTGAACAATTCCAGAAGAAAACGGAAAAGGCGTAAGAAGAAGAAGACTCAAGCGATCGCCGATAGGAGAGACAACTCGCGTTGAGCGCGTACGTGAGGATCTCAACTGCCTTCAGTCTTACCTCATCTCAACTGTAGGATTCATCAGCACGTTGTTACTTTGGTACCGTAACTCCTCCTATTGTGCGCGTTGCACAGGAGTCGAGTCTTCCTGCCTACGCTATGTCAAGGAATATCTATTACAGGTCGGTCATCATGCGCAATGAACTGTCGTGGTCAGTTTTCTGACTCGCAAGTATAGTGTGCAAGCTATCTACTGACATAAATATGTGTCCTGGGAATAAATAAATACGTAATGCTGGTAGCTACGTTGGTGCGGTAGATCCTCGTTTTTTCTTTGGAGCGAGAACAAGTTCGTCCCGACTGCTATGGGAAACTTTTCGTGAGCTGTGTGTACAGTCTCCCGTTCCCCGGCGATTATGACTAGGTCGCCGGCTGTTGGTAGGAGTGGGCCTTGGCGAGTGGGTTGGAGAGGTGAGACGCCGAGAACTTCCACGACTGGGGTGTTTGGGAGAAGAGCGTTGAGAACCGCGAGGCAACCCCTTTAGTGCCTGTGATCGCTGCTCCTTGCCAAATGATATCGGCCAACGACGGCAGATAGACTTTGATACTGGCTTTGTCTGCCTAGCAGCCTTTCGCTGCCTCTTCCATTCTCGCGTGGCTTTGGCTTCACGCATTTCGCGTATTCCTTCCTTGCGAAGGCGCTCATTGCCGCTAAACGTAGCACGCCACTTGACGAGCCAGCCGTGCACCGTCGAAGCCTTTGGACGGCTGCGGCGCCGACCGTTTGAGTGATAATACTTCGGAACGATCTAAGAGGCAGTAGACAGAATTGTGTCACATTTACTTACAGAAGATTTCCACTCGATCTGGAGCATCCCTAACTTGGGTTTGCCTGACACAAGGGTGGACCGTTTGGTAGATAGAGAACTTGGGTGTGGCGATTGGCACGATGAGTCCGTTTTTATGGACCTCTTTACGTGTGGGGACCTAGCCCGGATCTATATCTCCGACATATGCGCGACGAACTATTAACGTGCAGATACTCGTTGCAGACTCAAGGCTCCAGGCGCCTTGCCACGTTTTTGTGGCCTCCGCTTACCCCATTGCGCAGAATGCATGCGACTGTCCGACCCGCTGGCACGTTTAACGTTCAGGGCGCTGGTGGCCTAGTGGCCCGCCAACCTCGCTATATTCCCATAATGCCTCGTGGAGACCGCACTGGTAACGTTGTCCAGCAATGTGGTAATGGCGTGTTCTGCGCACGGTCATCGTTTAACAAAAGGATCCGGACTCGGAGAGCCGGAGGCGAATGGAATGGAAGCCGCGTCAAGTTTTTTGGGACGGGTGCAAGAGTTAAGTCAGTCCAAGGAGCCCGGAGCACGAGTGCGGCTGGATGATATCATAACGTTCTGCTTGCTGTATTACTGCTCAGTACCGCTGATCGATTGCAGTACCCTGCACGGGGCATATCTCACGGCAGACCCGGGACATGGACAGGCAATGCGGGTGGAGACACACGGTACGCATTTTTACTGGAGGTGTCGATGTCACTGCACTGCATCTATTCAGGCCTCAGGGGAAGGAGGCCAAGTTGATATGTTCGTCCTCCAGGTTCTGTTGTCCTTAACGTTCGGCTCCGGACACGGCTACCTCGACATCCGGCGTGCCTCTGGAAGAACGAGCCTAGTCCTGTTGCGTTCCGAATATGGTCATTCTTCTGGGAAAATTATTGCGCATATTGCCTTAATTGGCAATCAGAACCAAGAAAAGCACAGGATTAGCTTAACCGCTCACCCGGCTACGGGACGCCACGGGGCATATCTCTCCTACGGCCTGACTATGTCGTGTCTAAAAGGCTTCAGTGACCGTCATTGCGTCATGTCCACCGCGTCGGTGGCGGTGAGCGCGCCTTTGAACAATTTCTATTCTAAGCACTCCGTCTGGCACACCGCATCTCCACTCTCCTCCTCAGCGGACCCCTGGCTGTGACGATGCAATTTCTTCACACTGCCATTGAACATCACTGGCGAGCCTTTAGTCGTAAATGACTAGCGCGTACGGTTACTCGATTCTCCGAGTCGCCTGCCACTGCTAAACGCTGGCGCTTTTCAGAAACTACAAAACCAACAATGTATCGAGGTATCATTTCGGACATTCTAACAGGAATTCCAGACTCTTCAGTCAGGCACTATGGGCTGGAAGAACGTCGATACAATCATTCCAGATAGGCTGTATCTCGGAAAGTATGACGCTTATTATATCCGTGACGTATCGTTTCCTGATCTACCTTGCACATCTAGTATCCATGCGGCGAGATCACCACGGTCGTTAACAGAACGCCGGATTACTCATATTGTATCCGTTTGTAACGACGCAATCCCCGCAGAGATTCCCGAATCTGGTATCGTTCATCTGCGAGTTCCTGTTGAAGATGTCGACTTCGCCGATCTTTTGATCTGGCTCCCCTCTGCTTGTCAGTTCATAGACCAAGCCATCGCTGCTGGAGGTGTCGTCCTCGTGCACTGCAACCAGGGCCTGACTCGGAGTGCGACGGTAGTTGCCGCATACTGTGAGTCGGCCCAATCTGTACATTCCGGGGTTCCTTGTTGCTGAAACCCTGTAGTGATGTGTACGCGCCGAATAGACGCTACACAAGCGATGTTAGCAGTTCGACAGTGTTGGTTTCTTGTCGTGTTCTTGTCTCTTGTTTCTGATGGGACCCTGTTTTATAGTGCGAGAGCAAGTCTGGTTTAACGCCGGATTCCACGAACAACTTGTATTGTTTGAGCTCTGCAGATATCAACCAAGCCCTGCCTGTCCATACTATGTTGGGTGGCGCCGAAAATTGGATGCCCATCTGGCAGGGCAAACTTAGACCGGTTTATTTTACACCGACACGGGCGGTTGATAACTGACACACTGATGGGGATGCCAAAAGTAGGGCGCATTTTGTGCCAATGATACTACCTCACTTACTGTACGAATGCAACCGTTGCGGCCTAATTGTGCTACATAGAACGCCTGTATTTTCTACTCCACTGGCCCTGTTCCATTGCAGTTTCTGCACTGTTGCTCACCGTCACTTTCTTACATTAGCAGTCTGACTTCACTTTCCTCACTAATCCTGATACGGTCTGTCATCCTATCATCTCATTGGTTCGTTGGATAGCGGCTATCCCCCATTTTTTTTCTTGCTTTCTATTTTTCGTTTAAAATAGATGGGGCTTTTTTCCTCTCATAAGATACATTTCGGTGGATTGCTTGTATGTGGTCAAAAAATTCTGTCGATCTCACCTTCAGCTCGCTGATCTAAGGGCAAGTGATCAGATTCTCCGCCGTGACCTCCACGTGCCAACGAAGGCCACACCCATCATTAATATTCTCTTGGCCTTATCAACTCGGTCCTGCATTCCGCGCACGCAGCGACCGAGCGTCTTTTCTGACATGCGGATTATTTGGTCGTTGCAACTAGCGGTATGGTATCATCGATCACACCGTTGTCCAATTAGTATGTACAGAAGCCACGTACGCCGGATGACAGAAACGAGTCAGAAATTTGTCGTGCTCGCGCCAAGAATCCCTCACGAGGTTGACGGCGTGGAAGGGAAGATGACTACCTCCGTGTAATTAACTTGAAAGCTGGCATAGGCCCATCAACGACTTTCTACAGGTTTTTGGGAATCACGCCAAGTTCCAACGGACAAGCTTGGAGTATCTGGTGAAACATAGATCTCAGTGGTGACTCACAACTGCGGAGTGTGAGAGGTAGCGGACTAGGAACGGCGTGTACCAGATCCGTAGTAATGGACACGTAGGCTATGTTGTGTACAAGTACGTGTAACATGGAGCACAGTGTTTATATGAAGTCTGGCACACTTTACTGAACTTGCGATTGAGCGAATTGAGGGTATACGGGGACGGGCGTGCCACCTGCGGAGTTCAAAAGGCCGTTCTCACACGTTACCTGCCAAACAGCAAACTTGTTCTTTACCTTCAGCTTACAACCCGACAAACCACTTGCCTTTCTTCCTCGTCGTCGCAACGCACAAATGGGTCTCTCGGTCTCGCGTCTTCTTTCCACCCTGTTCAAGAATAGGGAAATGCGTAAGTATCATGTCTATCTACCGTCCTATTCACACTAATTGGCGCCATTTTCTCTAGGTATTTTGATGGTATGGACGTGCAGTACCCTTTGCCCCAGACTACCTTATCGACTTATGTACGTAGGTTGGTCTTGATGCCGCTGGTAAAACCACCATCCTCTACAAGCTTAAGCTGGGCGAGATTGTGACTACGATTCCTACGATTGGTAGGCACATGACATGCTGTGCTTGGCTCAATTTTCTTACGATTTATAGGCTTCAATGTTGAGACTGTCGAGTACAAGAACATCTCGTTCACCGTGTGGGATGTCGGAGGACAGGACAAGATCCGCCCTCTCTGGAGGCACTGTGCGTCTTCAATGTTCTGTATCGCTTAGCCTTTTTGTTTGACCGCATGCTTCAGATTTCCAGAACACACAAGGAATCATCTTTGTGGTTGACTCGAATGATCGGGAACGTGTCTCGGAGGCCCGCGAAGAGCTTCAACGGATGCTGAACGAAGACGAACTTCGGGATGCTCTTCTTCTTGTCTTTGCGAACAAGCAAGATCTTCCCAACGCAATGAACGCCGCTGAAATCACCGACAAGCTTGGCCTCCAAGCCCTCAGGCAGCGAACGTGGTATATTCAGGTCAGTAACCAAATTTGTGGTGATGCGGTCGAGAATCTGATGGTTGACGTGGAACTTGATGCAGGCCGCTTGCGCCACTTCGGGTGATGGGCTGTACGAGGGCCTTGAGTGGTTGGCGACCAACATCAACAAACGGAGGGTATGAACCAGAGTAGATCTCTTCTGAGTTGGTTCCGTATGTGCACTTGACTGGTCACCTTTCCTCATGACGTCGAATGATACACCGTTTTACTATTAAACCGCCGCTTGCTGCTTGGGACCACTCTTCAGCTTCCCACGCCTTCATAATTTGCAAACATTGAGAGCGTGTTTCTGTTTGCCATCTCATTGCAAGTATGCTATAGATGTTATACCTTCTTTCATCATGCTAGCCTGGAATAGAGGGTGTTCACTCAACTAAGCACTAGGTATATGTAAGGCTCATCCTGTGCAACGTTTCCGCCTCTTTCCTACGTCTCTCACCTCTCTCTCTCGAAGGGTTGTCGCGGCGGGTGGCCCCATACCTGGCGAGTTTTTCCAAAAGCGCTTGCAACCTTTTTGGCTTGACTTCGCCGTAAGACGCTTGTCGAACACTTGGGTTCAGATAATCCTGCACTGTATCTGCGAGGATAATTTTGGCCATCTGCAACCGCCATCAGAGCAAGAAACCATTGTGAAATCAGAGCACACACGGAGTGTAGCTCGTTGAACGATGAATTGAGGTGCCCTCGCCCTATCCTCGTAAACTCGCCTTCCAGGAAAGTCATGTCCGTCACCATATTGGCAACCGCATTTTCGTTCAGCTTTGGCACTTTTGGACCGATCATGAAGTTCTACATTGTATTCATATCAGCAAAGGGGGCTGATACCGAGGGCGGGTTTACCATGAAACACTCGGCGATATACCCTACAGCACCTTTGTAGGCCTCATCCTTGTAGGTATCCTTGAGTGGAAGAGAATCTACGACAGTCGTAAGCCAGTTCACGAGCTCGTAGAGGTACATGCTCGGCATCTCTTCGCGGCCCTGTGGTGTCCAGTCGTATTCAGATAGATCAAAGAAATCGTCAAGCTTTGATGTAATAAGGGCTGTAATTCTCCTCTGAGATTGCTGGAATGGCTCTGAGAAGGGTGACAAAGCGAGGCGGATCGTTCCTCCTCGTTGCGTAGACCTGTGGAGTGTGAGTACACCTGCGAACCCTTTAGTAAATGGGCAAGAACCACCTGAGATTGGTGAGTGATCGACCCAGCTCAGTGCAAGCTACCTCAAAGTATTCCAAGTTGGTCACAATCTGTGCAATCTGCGAGAGCGCTGATGTACTTTGAAGCCGTTTGTTTATGCTGTCGCTTATGTGGTTCGACAGAAGTTTATCGAGTGACTAAAGGGGAGCTCTTGTAATGGGAATCACGTCGAGGTAATCACATGGCCTTACCCGACTCAGGAGCTCGTCGATGTTGCTGTGGTGTTGCGATACACCTTCTACAAATTGATAAAATTGTTGAATGAAGGCTCGGATCTGTGAATGTTATGAGCGTTACATCCGTTGAAAGAAGTAAGCTTACATCTTGACAACAGAGGTGAAAGCTTTGGGACCAGGGTAGAGTAAGCGGTATGGAGCTCCTGGAAATGGTTAAGTGCGTCTCCACCCATACAAGTGATCACTGCATTACTGGGTAAGCATCTCCATTTCAGAAGCGCTCAGCCATACGCCATTGAGAACGGACTCTCGCTCGGACGACGTAGTGACA
>JBBPSX010000477.1:0-12302 GCA_038093815.1 Neoboletus cf. brunneissimus | reverse complement strand
TAATATTACAGCTCGGACACCATGCGCACCCGCTCCCCTTCACCCTTTACTTACCATTTCTGACTCGGTCTGTGCACAGTAGGGTATACTATATAAACCACTAGCTAGTCTCCCTGTACTCTAGCTTAGCTTCCTGAATATATTCCTAACAAGCTCACCCTTGTGTGATTCGCTCTCGCCTGTCACTGGACTGGCTGAGTCTTTCGTATTCTTTGTACTCGACAACAAGGCTTAGGACCTGAGTCGACCTGGGCCTCAGACCTTTGATCCTTGTCCTCTCCTGCATTCCTCTGTCAACCCCATCTTCGCCCTCTCCCTACGCCTTTGACTTGAGCTTCTACCTTCGGGTCTATGGTCACCCATCCCTGGTCGAACTGTAACATGGCGTAACAAGTGACACGACTCGTGTCCGCTAAGTCCCAAGTGGAGGGTTTAGCTTCCTGGAGCTAGGTCTCCATGGAATATGAATTAAGAGCATTGCTTCCTAGTGGTGGTAGAAGGGCAAGGCGAGTTCAGGGAGATGCAATCTCGGAACTTGTAGACATGAAGTATTGTGTAGATCAAAGTTACCATACACAAGGTAACTATGCACCTATTTATAGTAATAGTTTAAAGCCTGCTCAGAGGTACTAAGTAAAGGGGGGACACGAGGCAGCATGTGAGAGAATGCTACTGAGGAGATATAGAGTCCGTGGCCAATGAGATGTCGATCAACCAGGGTTAATAAGTAAGGAAATAGCGACCGAGGGCTGTTGCGGGAGAAGTAGGAGAAAGGGTCCATGCTTATGTCTGCTCCACAGGATCTTCGCCGAAAGCTTCCATGAAGGCAGTGTTCCACACTGCCTCGTCTCCTAGAGTCATCAAGACGTCTATCCATTTGTCCATTTCCGTGGTCACGAGGGGGGACATCACGGGATCAGTCACGTGGGGCATACTTGTAACACCCGCCCCTTTCAACAAATCTCCTGTGATCTCATTACCGACCTTCCCCTGTCCGGGGGCTTTAATTCTCTCTTGGTCGTGGTCGACCATGGGCTTACCAAGGGGGTGATTCTCTGCCCCACTAATAAAACCGTAACTGCGGAGGGTATTGCCATCCTCTTTTTTCTCTCAGTTTACAAGTGCTTCGGTCTTTTCGACAAAGTCATCTCTGATCGGGGACCTCAATTCACCTTGGCATTCGCCAGAGAACTCGGAAAACTCCTCAACTATGACCTAGCCCTCTCCACTGCCTATTACCCCCAAACAGATGGGGAAACCGAACGCGTCAACCAGGAGGTTGAGACCTACCTTTGGATCTTTTGTGGAGCACACCCTACAACCTGGGCTGACTCGATTGCCAATGCCAAATTCACCCACAACCACCGCCCCCATTCCATCACCAACCAATCTCCATTCTATCTCATGATGGGCTACAAACCCCGTGCCCTCCCATCGGTCATTTCCGAAACCTCCCTGCCTGCAGTCGCCTCCTGCATCAAGAACTTGATAGCTGCCCATGATGAGGCCCTAGTGGCCCATGAACTCGCATGCCAAGTAATGATGTTGTGCAACTGGAGGAAGTTTAAACCTTTCAAAAAGGGAGATAAGGTTTGGCTCGAAGCCTGCAATTTGAAATGATCAGTCGTCAACCCCAAATTCGTGCCTAAATGGGAAGGACCCTTCGTCATCACCAAAATCCTCTCCTCTATCGTCTACCACCTCCACATCCCCTCTACCTGGAAGATACACCCCGTCTTCCACACCTCTCTACTGACCCCGTACAAGGAAAACTCCATACACAGCCCTAACTTCCCCACTCCACCACCGGACCTTGTAGATAGTGAAGAGAAATACAAAATCGAGAAGATTCTGAAGCACCGAGGCTCCACCCGTTCCTGCTCATATTTGATACATTGGAAAGGGTATACTGTGGAAGAAGACTCCTGGGTCCCTGAGTGCAACCTCAAACATTCAAAGGCTGCCCTCCTTGATTATAAGAAACAACACCTGAGACACTTCCCCTTCAGTCCTCTCTCTTGCACCTAAACCCACCGACCACCCACTAACCGCCATGCCCTGCTCTGACGTCCCCACTGATAACTATTACCCTGCCACCATCCCGGTCTCTGTCACCCCCTCTTCTATCTCCTCAATCACTTCACCAACAGTTACCTCGCCTACTTCTTCTGCTACTCTTTATGATCCTATACCCTTTGTCAAGGACATATCCATGCCTTTGTCCTGTGTTGCTTCTCCTGGCTGGGGCTCTCCTTCTCCTCCCCCTCACCATCCCCCTCTTGCTCCTCTTGCAGGCCCTGCTACTTCTGCCATGGTCGTTTCAGTAGACCTCCCTGTCTTCGCCCATTGCCTCCAAGATGACCTCCCCAATGGAGAGGCACTTCAACAGCTATGCACCCTCCTCCGCAACTCCTGTCTTATGGTCTCCGTCTCCTCCCATCTTGACCTCTGCTCCCCCCTTTGGGCCCTGTATAAGGCCTACCTACAATACTCCCACCTCCACCTCCTTACCGCACACCCCAATTCTTCGGCCAGTGCCCACGTCGCCATCCTCGAGTTGCAAATCAACCAGATCACTGAAGAGCTTGAGGGAAACCTCGTCATGGCCATGTATCAACTAGGCATGTTAGAGTTCCTAAAAGAGATTAAATGCTACAACACCGAACTTTCTACTTTTTCCACCCTTGCCCCCGATGTTTCCTCCGCATCCTCCTCCCCACTAAATAACAATGAAATCCATTTCATAGAGCAAGTGGAAGCCCACTGGACCGGACACGAAGGACGTGCAGCCCTCCCCTCTTCTCATCCTCGGTATGCTGAGACTTGCTATGAATGCCACCACCTGGGTCACATGAGATCCAACTGTCAGTACTATCAATGCCCACACTGCCTTCGCTGGGCCCCAGGCCACTATGGCTCCCATTGCTTGCTTTACTGACGTATCCACACCTCTCGAATGTCTTCGACAACGTCTTCGTCCTCGCATCATACCCACTCATCCTTGTCTTCTGCTGCCGCCCCACCTCATCCAGTACCACCACCTCATCCCTCCTCCTCTTGCCCTTGTTGTCAGCCCACCCCAGCACCCCCTCACCATTCCCTACCCACACCTCCATGCCCCCCTACCCTGGAGTATGACAACAACGATGACATCTATGACGACATCACCTGGGGTAACATCACTGGGTCCCCATATGGTGGGTCAGCCGACCTCTACTAGAATTTCTTCACCAGTGGCTTGAAGGATAACCTGGGGGTAATGTTACAATCCATTTTCTCATCTACCTTTTTCCTTTCTTCTCTTCGCTCGCCTCAGCTCTACCTATGTCTCTTACTTCTCGCGCTCCCTTTAGTCATGGCTGGTCATGGCCTCTTTTCATTTAAACCTTAAAACACACAGCCTAGCCCGGGTTCTGTTACGTTCGAACCCGGGTAGGCTCGAGACGTAGACTGGTAAGCAACTTCTTATTGAGGAGGTCCTGATGGGGGCGCCAGATGACAGAAGAAGGTGATCAAAGGGGTTGCATAGGCAAGGTTTGCGAATACAAGGGGTATAGCTGGTAGGGACTAGGTACAAAGTCCAAAGGTGGAACTGGTAAGCTGAAGCTAGAGAACTACTAGCTTAGATCGTCCTGTATATAAGGGTATCGAATGAAGAGGAGCCCGAATGTGGGCACAGGGTATAGGCAAAGGGTGTGTTACGATTCGTCCCTACAAGTCTACATTTTCTCTCCCCTCTCGCACTCGCCTCCATTTTACCTATGCTTCTCATGTCTCACACGTCCATTAGTCATAATCGGTCATGGCCCCTTTTCATCTAAACCTTGAAACATACAGCCTAGCCCAGGTTCTTTTCAAACCCTTCCCCTCCGCCCCGGGCAGCACCCCTTTCATCTCCCTTCTTCATTTCCGGCTATTGCCCCCGTTCCATGCCCTTGCTGTAGTATGTTACAACTCGTCCAGCCCCTATCCCTTTTTCGGCTCAGCCCCTGTCTCACACCTGTGAGAACCGCCCTTACACTTGTACCCCGCCCCTCGTCCATGTCCCTCCTGGCTTTAGAAGACCGTCATTGTCCCTAACGTGACTCCTTCGCTTGGTCTTACGACTTGACCTCACTCGGACTCTTCATCATCTGCCCCCATCCCCACTCCGAGTTACCTCCTCCATCCTACTCTCCGCCATAGACCCGTTCCTGTGCCTATCCAGGAAGGCCCTTCTCCCCCGTCACCTTGGACCTTCACCGGTCACATCTGGGGATCTTCCCCATCACCATCATTTGTCCTTGTATCTGCCCAGGATCTCCCCCTGGTGCCCCCATACGCTTTCCCCTCTTCCTATTCACCTTGCTACCGTTCATTTACCTTACCACCGGTGCTATCGGCACACCCCCTTACCCTAGTCATGCGTCTACCGACGTCATGCTGTAGTATTTCCCCTTCGCCCCCACTTATGTGGCCCTTACCTTGGACATTTCACACTTGTCACCTTGGCTTGCACGTCCTTCTGACGTCCTCGCCCTCCACCCATGCCCTCGGCCCACATTCGGGCTCCTCTTCATTCGTTATCCTTATATACTGGACGATCCTAGCTAGTTAAACCCTAGCTTCAGCTTACCGGTTCTACCTCTGGACTTGTATCTTGTCCTTGCCAGTCATACCCCTTGTATTCGCTTACCTTGCCTATGCAACACCCTTGATCGCCTTCTTCCGTTGTCTGGCGCCCCCGTCAGGACATCCTTGATAAGAAGTCGCTTACCGGTCTACGTCTTGGACCTACCCAGGTTCGAACATAACATAGTACCCCCGCTTGGACACCATGTGCATCCCCTCCCCTTCGCCCTGTACTTACCTTTCCTGACTCGGTCTGTGCGCAACAGGGTACACTACTTAAACGGCTGGCTAGCATACATGTCCCCTAGCTTAGCTTCCCGAAATCTACTCTCAATAAGCTCACCTTCGCACAATCAGCCCTTCGCCTGTCACTGGACCGGCTAGGACCTTCGCATCCTTCGTACTTGACAACAAGGCCTTAGACCTGAGTCAACCAAGGCCTTGGACCTTAGATCCTCACCTTCACCCGCGCTCTCCTCAACCTGACCTCTGTACCCCTGCGCCTTTAGTTTGAGCTACTACCTTTGGGTCTACGGTCGCCCACCTCTGGTCGAACCGTAACAAAAGCTAAGCTCTTTTTACTGCGGTTACCATCGTTGTAGACCGCCCACCATTTCCCATCCCTCCGAACTCTACGGGTGGCGCACCACCTACTCAGAATCCCCATACGACACTGAAGAGAACCCCCCCTCCGAAGAAGAGTTGGAGCAATCCACAGACCTTGACATCCCTGACAAAGAACAGGAACGTTCCAACCTCCTCCTAAGTCATCAACTCTCCGCCCAACTCTCCCTCCCCCGAGAACCCACTCCGCCCTCCCCCACACCAATCGCCACTCAACCCGTCTTTCCCATCCCCATCCCCTCTTCGTCCACCCCACACCACCCACCTGCTATCACTCGACCCCCCCTTCCCCCTCCATTCCCAAAAATGTCTTCAACCAAACCTGTTGAACTCCGCATCAGAACCCCAGAAGCCTTCGATGGAGACTACAAGAAGGCAGACGCATGGATGGACACCATCCAGTTCTACCTCTTAGTCAACTCTGACATCTACAACGATGAGAATAAGAAGGTCGCATTCGCCCTCTCGTATATGACTGAAGGGACCGCCAAAACCTGGGCAGCTGCCTTCCACCGAAACGCCATCGGCCCCTTCACAGTAACCTTCGGAACCTTCGCCAACTTTGCCAAAGAATTCTACAAAGCCTTTCAACACCAGGATACCGTTGGAAACACCATTGCCTGGCTCTCCACTACTCGCATGACCCTAAAAAAAGATAGAACCTTCGAACCCCCGCTCGCCACATACATCGCAGAGTTCCGAGGACGCGTCCAACAAGCCTCCATCACGGATAATAACATCCTCATCGGATACTTCGCCGCCAGAATCCCCACCTCCATGATGAGACGCATTATGGCCCTTGACACCGTCCCTTCCACCATCGACGAATGGTACGCAAAGGCTGTCCACTTCCAAACCCAGTGGGAACGAGCCGATGAAATCGCCAAACGAAACCTACAACCCACGCGCCAAACCTACCAGTCCTTCTCTCCCTCCCCCACCTCGAAGAAAGACCCCAATGCGATGGACACCTCAGCCATCAAAGTTGAGAAGATGACCCCAGCAATTAAGAAGCAATGCATCGAGAAGAAACTCTGCTTCCGCTGCTGGAAACCGGGTCACGGATCCGCTCAATGCCCCCACTTCACGTCCCCTCGCAAACAAGTAAACGCTGTAGCCAAGGAAACCAAGGATAAAGGCAAAGGAAAAGAGAAAAACGACGTCCCAAACCTGATAGACTGTGAGGATGACGAAGAAGAAACCCCGACTGTATGCCGGGTCCACTACACCTCCTTGGGTTTTTAAATGGGAAAGCAGCCTCGATGCCTCCTTCCCCTACCTCCTCTTGTGCCTCTGTACTAGTACGAGATATCTGTTACGTTCCAACCGGGTAGCTGGAGACGTAGGCCTGGTGGCATCTTCTGGTCGAGGAAGTCCTGACGGGGGCGCCAGACAGCAGCAGAAGATGATCAAGGGATGGACATAGGCATGGGGCGAAGTACAGGTGCTACAACGCTAGGGGAATCCAAGGTCCAAGGTCCAAGGTACTAGGGGAATACCAGGCAAGATCAAGATAGGGATATAAGCTACTAAAGGTTCGGTATATAAGTAATGTGAATCAAGAGGAGCCCGAATGTGGGCCAAGGGTGTGGGCAAAGGGCAGGGACATCAGAAGGACGCACAAGCTAAAGTGCCAGGTGTGAAATAAGCGAGGGTGGGGGCCGCGTAAGCGGGGCGAAGGGAAATACTACAGCATGACGTCGTTAGACGCATGACTAGGGTAGGGGGGTGTGCCGATGGCACCGGTGGTAAGGTAAATGAATAGTAGCAAGGTGAATGAGAACAAGGAGAAAGCATACGAGGGCGTCAGGGGAAGATCCTGGGCAGATACAGGGATAAACGATGGTGATGGGGAAGATCCCCAGATGTGACCGGTGAAGGTCTTAGGTGACGGGGGAGTAGGGCGTTCCTGGATAGGCACGGGAACGGGTCTATGGCGGAGGGTAGGGCGGAGGAGGTAACTCGGAGTGGGGCAAGGACGGAAGACGAAGGGTCCGAGTGAAGTCTAGTCGAGAGGCCAAGCAAAGGGGTCCGCGTTAGGAGCAGTAACGGCCTTCCTAGGCGAGGAGGGACGAGGACGAGGGGCGGGGTACAGGTGTACAGACGGTTCTCACAGGTGTGAGACAGGGGCTGAGCCGAAAAAGGGATAGGGGCTAGGCGAGTTGTAACAATATCTCTAAGAAAATGCAAATCTCCATTCAAGTCATAGTACCCTCGCACACCCTGAAAGCCGTCAAAACCCGAGCCCTCATCGACAGTGGTGCTGACATCTCCTGCATCGACTGGGACTTCGTCCACAAAAACCACCTCCCCATCCGGCATCTCAAGGAGCCCATCCTTGTTCAAAACGTCGACACCTCCTACAACAAAGATGGGGTAATCAAGTTCACTGCCGACCTCTTCGTCAACATCGAAGGAATCACCCAACGAGTGACCTTCCATGTCATGAACTGTGGACATGAAAACCTCATCCTCGGCCTCCCCTGGCTCCGCTCTGCCAATCCAACCATCGACTGGGCTACCCCCACCATCCACCTCGACGAATCAATCGACCAATCCAAGGAACTCTTCCTCACGCAAGTAACAGACACTCACCGCCATAATTCAAAGTTCCACTGCCCAGAACCCCCTCGCCTTCGAAGGCACGTACACACTACCCCATCCGAAGACTCACACCTTTATTCCTACCTTGACCACCTCTCGGAGAATGAGTGGATCAAGGCAACCTACACCGAATATGCCATCAATCGCATCCTCAAATGCAGTTCCCACTTCATCTCCAAAGACTCCCTCCTCGTCCGACAGCTAACCACCACCACCGACCTCGCCATCGCAGCTGAGGCTGCAAAGAAACCTGTTGTACTCCCTCCTGAATACTCCCAATTCACCTCTGTCTTCGACGAAAAAGCTACAGCCATGCCACCGTCCCGCCCCTACGATCACGAAATCAACCTAGACGAATCCTTCGTACCAAAGATCGCCAAAGCCTATCCTCTCACCCCGGAAGAACAGCTCGTGGCAGAAGCCTTTCTAGATGAAAACCTCGCGACCGGCAAGATTCGCCCCTCAAACTCCCTCCAAGCTTCCCCCTTCTTCTTCGTAAAAAAGAAGGACGGCTCTCTTCGCCCCTGCCAAGACTATCGATACCTAAACGAGCATACGATCCGTGACGCTTACCCCCTCCCGTTAATATCCAATCTCGTCGATAAACTCCACGGCTCTAAACTCTATACTAAGTTCGACATACGATGGGGGTACAACAATGTCCGAATCAAAGATGGACATCAATGGAAGGGTGCATTCATCACCCACAAAGGCCTTTTCGAACCAACGGTCATGTTCTTTGGAATGACCAACTCTCCCGCCACCTTCCAACGGTTCATGAATGACTCTTTCTCGGATATGATCGTGGAAGGCTGGCTCGTCATTTATATGGACGACCTCCTCATCTTCTCCCCCGATGCTGAGACACACGAGCAGCACACCAAACGCGTCCTCCAACGCATGACCGAACTGGACCTCCACCTCAAACTTAAGAAATGCACCTTCACCGCCGAAGAAGTTGAATACCTCGGTATGATCGTCAAACCCAACCAGCTTGCCATGGACCCAGTTAAACTCGAAGGAATTTCCGCCTGGCCCCAACCTACCACCATCAAAGGAGTCCGCTCCTTCCTCGGCTTTGCCAACTTTTATCACCGGTTCATCCCCAATTATTCCAATATCACTCGACCCCTCATTGACCTCACCAAAAAGGCGACTGAATGGGAATGGTCCCCCCCCTGTGACGCCGCCTTCCACCGGCTCAAACAACTCTTCCTCGAGAAACCTGTCCTCCACCTCCCTGATCTATCCGCCCCTTTCACCATTGCCACCGACGTGTCCAAATATGCATCTGGCGCCATCCTCCTCCAGACCGACTTGAACAGTGACTGGCACCCCTGTTCCTATCTCTCCCAATCGTTTATCCCTGCCGAATGCAACTATGACATCTATGACAGAGAACTCCTTCCCATCATCCGCGCCCTCAAGGCCTGGCGCCACTATCTCCATGGTTCCCCTTTTCCAGTTCAGGTCTTTACCGACCACAAGAACCTCACCTACTTCCGATCCCCCCAAACCCTCAACCGTCGCCAAGCATGCTGGCTCCTTGACCTGGCCGACTTTGACCTCAAAATTGTCCATGTCCCAGGATCCCAACTCGCTGGACCTGATGCCCTATCACGCCGACCAGATCATCTCCCCCGTGACACTGATAACCAAGGTGTTACCCTCCTACCTCCCTCTCTCTTTGTCTGCCTCATCGACACCACCCTCTCCGATCGCATCAAATCTGCTTCAACAAACGACCCCTATGCCCTCCAGGCACTCCAATCCCTCTCCCACGATACCCCTACCTTCCTTCGTTCCCGCACCTCCCCTTGGCAGCTGCTTAACGGCATTCTCACTTACAACAATTGCATCTATATCCCTGCCAACTCCTCCCTACATCACTCTATCCTCCAACGCTGCCATGACCACCCCTCCGCAGGCCACCCGGGTTATCTTAAAACTCACCAACTCGTCGCCTCCAAATTCTGGTGGCCCGGTCTTGCCTCCTACGTCCGCCATTATGTCAAGGGCTGCGCCACCTGCCAGCAAAACAAGTCGAACACTCACCCTACTGTTCCCCCACTCACCCCCATCCGATCCACCTGCACCCGCCCCTTCCAACAGATCTCCTGTGACCTCATCACCGACCTTCCCCTGTCAGGGGGCTTTGATTCTCTTTTGGTCATGGTTGACCAGGGGCTTACTAAGGGGGTGATTCTCTGTCCCACCAACAAAACCGTGACTGCGGAATGTTACAATTCATCCATACAGCTACTCTTTTTCCTTTGCTCTACAATACATTCTTCTCGCCTATGCCTTCTCCTTTGATTCGTTCTATCACAACTCAGCTTACTATGACTAACCACTGATCACGGTCGGTGCCTTTCAACCCTAAATTCTAAACCTACATAGCCTAGCCCGGGTTCTCTTCTGAACCTTCCCCTCCGCCCCAGGCAGCGCCACCTTTTCATCTCCGCCTATTCATTTCCGAGTACTGCCTCCGTATCCCTCCATTCTGTGCCCTTGCTGTAGTACCCCCGCTCGGACACCACACACACCCCTTCCCCTCACCCTGAACCTACCATCTCTGACTTGGTCCATGCGCATTAGGGTACACTATTTAAGTAGCTAGCTAGCGTACTTGTCCTCTAGCTTAGCTTCCCGAAATCTACTCTTAACTAGCTCACCTTTGCACGATTAGTCCCTTTGCCTGTCACTGGACCGGCTAGGACCCTCGCACCCTTCGTACTTGACAACAAGGCCTTAGACCTGAGTCGACCAAGGCTTCGGACCCTAGATCCTCGCCTTCACCCACACCCCTTCGCTACCCTGCCTCTGGACCCCAGCGCCTTTAGCTTGAGCTACTACCTTCGGGTCTACGGTCGCCCTTCCCAGGTCGAACCGTAACAAAAGCTAAGCTCTTCTCACTGCGGTTACCATCATCGTAAACCACCCACCATTTCTCATTCCCCTGAACTCTACGGGTGGCGCGCCACCTCCTCGGAATCCCCATACGACACTGAAGAGAACCCCCCCTCCGAAGAAGAGTTGGAGCAATCCACAGACCTTGACATCCCTGACAAAGAACAGGAAAGTTCCAGCCTCCTCCTAAGCCATCGACTCTCCGCCCAACTCTTCCTTCCCCGAGAACCCACCCCGCCCTCCCCTACACTGATCGCGACCCAACCAGTCTTCCCCATCCCCGTCCCCTCTTCGTCCACCCCACATCACCCACCTGCTATCACTCGACCACCCCTTCCCCCTCCGTTCCCAAAGATGTCTTCGACCAAACCCATTGAACTCCGCATTGGAACCCTGGAAGCCTTCGATGGAGACTACAAAAAGGCAGACGCATGGATGGACACCGTCCAGTTCTACCTCTTAGTCAACTCCGACGTCTACAACGATGAGAACAAGAAGGTCGCATTCGCCCTCTCGTATATGACTGAAGGGACTGCCAAAACCTGGGCAGCTGCCTTCCGCCGAAATGCCATCGGCCCCTCCACAGTAACCTTTGGAACCTTCGCCAACTTTGCTAAAGAATTCTATAAAGCCTTTCGACACCAGGATACCGTTGGGAACGCCATCGCCTGGCTCTCCACTACTCGCATGACCCTAAAGAAGGATAGAACCTTCGAACCCCTGCTTGCCACATACATCGCAGAATTCCGAGGACGCGTCCAACAAGCTTCCGTCACGGATGACAATGTTCTCATCAGATACTTCGCTGCCAGAATCCCCACTTCCATGATGAGATGCATTATGGCCCTCGACACCATCCCCTCCACCATCAATGCATGGTACGAAAAGGCTATCCACTTCCAAACCCAGTGGGAACGGGCCAATGAAATCGCCAAACGAAACCTACAACCCATGCGCCAGAACTACCACTCCTTTTCCCCTACTCCCACCAAGAGAGACCCCAACGCCATGGACACTTCAGCCATCAAGGTCAAAAAGATGACCCCGGCTATCTGTTACGGCTCGTCCTAAGGTGGGGCGACCGTAGACCCGAAAGGTAGAAGCTCTTGGGACGAAGAGAGTGACAAGGGGTTCCGATGAGGTACGAGGTGTTGAGGCGAAGGGGAGAACGCAGGTGGGAACAAGGATCGAAGGTCCGAAGTTCCAGTCGACTCAGGTCTAAGGCCTTATCGTCGAGTTCTAAGGATGCGAAGGAGCTAGCCGGTCCAGTGACAGGCGAAGCCGGATCGCACAAAGGTGAGCTTCAGAGTGTAGATTCGGGAAGCTAAGCTACAGTACAAGGGTGCGAGCTAGCTGTTTTAAATAGGGTACCCTACTGCGCACAGACCGAGTCAGATATAGCAGGTATGGGGCAAAGGGGAAGAGATGCGCATGGTGTCCAAGCGGGGGTACTACAGCAAGGGCACGGAACGGGGTGGGATGGAAGTAATAGTCGGAAATGAAGAGCGGAGATGAAAGGGGCGCTGCCCGGGGCAGAGGGGAAGGGTTCGAAA
>JBBPSX010000476.1:0-10893 GCA_038093815.1 Neoboletus cf. brunneissimus | reverse complement strand
GCTTCGAACCAGCCTCCTTTTGCAGGACGAGCGAGAGTTGAACGGCACGGTGCAGGAAATCTGCAACGACCTTGATGTCTTCTTCCACCATGTCACGCGATGTCAGTGCAGCGGTACCGAGACGGATGCCACCTGGCGTTTGCGCGGAGGCGTCGCCAGAAACGGCATTTTCTAAAAAGAAGATTCGATTCGACAAGTGGAGTAGAGCATGTGAAGATAAAACGTACTGTTGATGGTGATGCCAAGAAGGTCACACACTTTCTCGATTTTGCTACCGGTCAAGCCAAGAGGCCTGAGATCCCAAAGAACGAGGTGATTATCGGTACCGCCAGTCTGGAGCTTGTAACCGCGTTCGACAAGGTAGGAGGCTAGCGTTCTAGCGTTGGCGATGACCTGACGTGCGTACTGCTTCCACTCGGGCTGGGAAACCTGGAGGAGTGTAGTCGCGACGGAGGCGATCGTCTGCAGGAAAAGTGCATTACGACACGATGCCAAGAGTTCAAGGACGGACGAACATGATTATGAGGACCACCTTGGCAAGCAGGGAACACAGCCTCGTTGACGCGCTTTTCGAGGTCTTGGTGGTTTTGACCGTCTTTTCTGAAGAAAATCAGACCTGCTCGTGGGCCACGGAGGGTCTTGTGGCTAAATCCACTTAGTTTCCAAGTCTGGAGGAGAAGTCGAAGCGCGGGGACACTCACGTTGTGGTAGTAACGACGTCACAGTAATCAAAAGGGTTGTTCAGTTCCTGTGCGGCGATCAAACCACTCGTGTGGGCGATGTCTGCCATCAGATAAGCACCCTCTTTGTCGCAGATCGTCTTGAGCGCCGCGTAATCCCAGTCTCGTGGGTAAGCGGAAGCACCACAGATGATCAAACGGGGCTTGAATATCTTGGCTTGCTTGTCCAAGGCTGCGTAATCAACAAGTTGCGTCGAAGGGTCGAGGGCATATGGGAAAGACTGGAAGTAGATCGAAGATGCGGTCATTTTCTTCTTCGCAGTCTGTATAAAACCAGCAGGCCGGTGTGAGGCGGCGAGACAAGTCCGAGGACGTTGAGACATACGTAGTAACCATGAGTGAGATGACCACCGTCAGGCAGACCCAGTCCCATGAGTCTGTCCTGGGGTTGAATCAACGCCGTCAGGGCTGCAAAGCTAAGGAAAATCAATGAGTCCTGTCCAGCCGAACCCCGAACAACGTAACACACTTGGCAGTCTAAATGCAGTGGAAAAAAACAAACAGAAAAAAAAGATGATCAGCCCTGGAGTGAGTCATGTCGAGCCGGTATATGAACTTACGCTTCCAGAGTATGGCTGGACGTTGACACCCCATTTTTGGGGATCGAGATTGAACGCTTGCAAGGCCCGCTTGCGGCAGAGATTTTCGAGTTCGTCGATCCACTCGTTACCACCGTAGTACCGGGCCCCAGGAAGTCCCTCTGAATATTTATTGGTCAAAATCGAGCCATTGGCCTCGATGGCGGCACGGCTGGTCAAGTTCTTTGAAAGGGTGTTCAGAGCGATGAACGTCGCTTGAGAGAGGAAAAAAAAAACACGGAGAACGAACCTCTGAAGCAATGAGTTCAAGACCAGAATACTGCCTCCAGGTTTCCTTGTCAATGATGTTCTGAACCTCGGGATCGATCTCGGCTAGAGGTGCGTACAAAACCTTGTTCTATAGCTGGCTTAGAAGTCACTGCGTGTGATGCAAAAGACATGGACGTACGAAGGCGGGTGTGTTTGCGGTGGCCATGGAGTGCAATCTGAGGAGGCCCTGCTTGCTGACGGGGACGAGAGCGGTGGCAGAGAGGGGACGGAGAAGAAAACGGATGGGGCTTATCATTTCGGAGTCACTGTCGATTTTGTCTCTAATTGAAGTCCGGATAGCGCCGACTGCCTGTTTCTTGGGAACGTCGACGTCTCACTCCAGTGGAAAAAGGATCGCCGAACGTCCTTGTGATCCCGGGCCTGTGTCTCGAAATTAGGTCTTGTGTACGTACATATATATAGTCCGCCCCAGGGTGATCCTCATGCAGGTTTCGCACCATGAGCGGTGCGCATTTGACCCTACATCATCCGGTGTTGAATTGCGCTCCAACAGTACCCCTACGTTGGATAAAACACGCATGTCATCTCACGAGGTAATGCCTTCCTTCTGTATGATCACAGCTACATACACGATGCTAACAAATTCGGGGTGGCAAGCGTCAGTTCGTCCTCCGGAACAACCCAAAGCGTTTTCGGTTTCGCTTGGCCTCTATACGTCTCGTCACCTCTTGCTCAATCTCCTCCTCGCTGTCCGTGACTCCCATCGTGTACCATACCACAGTCAACATGCCGATGACAGCCGTGAGTACACACCTGCGTGGGCGACACATCAGACGAGTCCTCAACATGGGGGTACGCACACTCACCCAGTCATGGCCAGGATACCCTTTGGCAACCAACCCATTACCTGTGGCCAAGGTCCCAAAGGCAGCCCAGACAAATCTGTTGCAGATGCATGACCAGCGGCGTTTCCTGACTGAGGCAAGCCTAGCGCGGCGCACTGTTCATACAAGGACGACGGAGCTTGCCCTGCGGCGCGTTCCTGGACCTGAAGTGGTGCTTCGATGAACTGGACTGCAAGTCCAGTTTCGAAATGCCATTCGATATGACCTAGCCGAAAGTGATTAAATATCTTGCGAGCGTGACCGAAAAAACGTACAGTGGAGAAGCCAAGCTCCAGGATTATCCGCAACAACCCGAAGTGTGGCGGATGCGCCGCCTGGAATGGTAACAGTGTCACGGCGCATTGGGTTGGCTTGCCCCTCGATCAGCGGAGGGTTCAATGTAGGATCCGTCGAGTTGTACTGTTGGGCACGATTGACGATCTGGAATTTGTGACCATGCAGGTGGCTGAGACGCGGGGATCAGCAACGAAACTAGGGCATGACCGGAAAAAAAAAAGACATACAACGGATGTGATCCCTTGTCGCCATTCTTGACAACAATGTCAACAACATCGAGATGATTGAGCATGATGCTGTACGGTCCATATGCTTCTTGGGCCGTCGCATTTTCACCAAGAGTGAGGACGGACATGATAGCGGGTACGATCGGGAGGTTGTAGACGTAACCATTGAGCGTTGCACGATTCGTGCCATCGTCCATGGTTTGGAAGACTACCTCCAGCTCGATGGATTGGGAAGCCACAGGTTGCGGGATTGGGTCAACCGGGACCAGTGCGGTGTCGTTGGTCGTGTAGTAGCTCTGTACGGGGCCCAGGTCGGTGATGCTTTGCCCGGGGGCATATGTGATCGAAGAGGTGAGATCTATTTGGGTGTCTCGGTCGTCAGATGCGAATGAGCTGAAAGCGGTACGTACTCGTTTGCAGTGTTGCGGGAACGTGGTCAAACATTGTGGTGTCCATGTTAGCATGGATCATCCAGTTGGAAGACGTATCGTTCCTGGCCTGAACGAGTATGGAGTAACGTTGTGCGACGGAGACACTGAGCATGTTTATCGGATATTCCTGGACGTCTGTCTAGATGAATGACGAATGTCGTCGTCGGTAGGGTCGGAGACGAGACGGGATACTTACTCCGTCGGCTTCGATGATGCGCATGTCGTGACCGTCGATCCAAAAGTAGAATGCGGCAAATGCGCCCGTGTTGATGATTCTCAGTCGATAGGTGCGGCCCGGAACAAAGGGTAGTGTCGCATTCTCGTTGAATCCTACCGCAGAGGTTACCGGGGCTGGCGAGTTTCCCGCGATGGGAGGGAGATAGGAAGAGTTTTGCGCAAAGTAGATTAGACCAGAGCCTAAATAACGGCACGGGTCAAAAGGGGATATGGTGTGCAGGGTGATGACAATAGGGCCTACTTGGTATGGGTTCAATGCCGCTCGGATCGGCAATGCTGATGAAGCTTTGTAATAGGACGGCGTGTTCTTGGTGATACCAATCGCCCAGAATGACAGTGAATTCGTCGTCGTACTGGTATGTTTCGTTCGACGGGTGCAAAACAAGGGGTGTACGAAGACCGTCGACGTATTGGCCCTGGAACGACATGAGCTCGGTTGGAAAAGGATGGATGCACTCACGTTTGCGTGGGCGTGAGCCCAGAAGGTGCCGTGTTGGCCAGAGGAGTTGATTGGGACGAGGTAATCAAAGGTCTGACCGGGGGGGATGCCACTGTGGAGTGTGAGTGACACGCAAAGAGGGTACACCGCGGGGGATACCATTGAGAGACTTGGGCGGCGCCGTCCATCCAGCTGGTGGAGTTGAAGAACATGCCATGATGGTGCAGCGTCGTTGGTGCGTCGAGGGAGTTGGTCACGTGGAGGAGGAGAGAGTCGGACGTGTTGACGGAGAGCGGGGGCGGTCTGTGAAAGGGGGTCGCGTCAAGTGACTCTGGCGAGGCCGGGACTGCTCACGGCCAGGTATTGTTGACGCCGACGACGCGACGGGGGGCGAGGCCGTCTGGATCTGCGTCCTGGACGTAGGTGACGTTCCACCACAGTTCCTGGACGCCGGCCAAGGCGGTGGTGGCCAAGGAGAGGAGGGGGAGGAGCGCAGAGGGTGTCGGCATTTTCGGGGCCATCACGTCCGGCGTGGTTTTTATGGGGGGACACGTTATCAGATAATCGGACATCGGACGTGACAAGTTTATCAGATAAAGCGGACACCGGCTCATGCCAAGGGAACAGCCCAGCCATGTCCCAGAGTCTCTTCTCCCTCTCCATCTACTTTGTCGTCTTCCGCGAGGCCCTCGAGACCGCCCTCATCATCTCCGTCCTCCTCAGCCTCGTCGACCAGATCGTACACAACCCGTCCACCCTCACACATGCACCGTCCCCGGCTCACACCGCGTCTCTGGACCCCGAGTCCAATCCCACCCCCGTCACTCCCCGCATCCTCAGGAAACTCAGGCTACAGGTATGGTCCCGTCCACGGCATCTCTGTCTCACCCCGACGTGTGTCCAGGTCATCTTCGGTGCACTGGTCGGCCTAGCTATTGCCGTCGCTATCGGTGCAGCCTTTGTCGCCATTTGGTTCACTCAGGCGAAGAACCTCTGGTCAGGCTCGGAACAATTGTGGGAAGGCAGGCATTCTTCGCCACACCCTGTGAAACACCCCTGATCCGTTCTCAGGCATATTCCAGTTGATCGCTTCCCTTATGGTCTTTGTCATGGGTGTCACCATGCTCAAAATGGAGAATGCGCGCACCAAGTGGCGCGTAAAGCTCCAAAACGCGTTCAATGGCCAACGTAGGCATATCCTGGTCGTCCGAGACGCGCCCCTGACCGTCCTTCTCAGCGCGCGATCGCGACGCAAAAACCAGCAAATGGGTCCTCTTCCTTCTCCCCATGATCACTGTCCTCCGCGAGGGCAAGTCTCCTCCCCCCACCATGCTCCCCTCGCTGACCTCCCCTCTTACCAACAGGTGTCGAGGCAGTCGTCTTCGTCGGCGGCGTTGCGCTCACACAACCTGCCACATCCATACCTATCGCCGCCATCGTTGGCATCATCAGCGGCACTCTATGCGGAGTTATTGTGTACCAATTCGCCAGCCGAACAAGCAAGTATCTCGTCATCCCCTCCCTGCCAAGTCCTTCCATTAACAGCTTCCAAAAACCTTGACAGCATTCAAAATATTCCTTATCTGCATGACGAACCTCATCTTACTCATTGGTGCCGGCCTCTTCTCGAAAGCCGTTTGGGCATTCCAAGAGAACGCGTTCATTCAGCTCATCGGTGCCTCCTCTGATGACGCTGGCGGAACAGGTCCAGGCACCTATGACGTCCGGGGCAACGTCTGGCACCTCAATTGCTGTTCCTCGTCCTCGGGAGCTTGGTCCGTCTTTTACGCCATCTTTGGTTGGGAAAACAGCGCGACATGTAAGGGCTCCCCTTTTCTTTCCGCCTCGACCACATCACTGATCGAGCCCGCCAGTGGGGAGCGTGCTCTCATACGTATTCTACTGGCTCGCCGTCATCGCCGTGCTCGTGTACTACAAGTTCCGAGAGGTACAATCAGGTGGCCTTGCTTGTCAAATAACACGGCTGAAATAATTCTTCCTTGACAGGGACGCACAAAGATCTTTGGATGGGAGTCGGCGAACGGAAAACGCAGACGCCAACGACGCGAAGCCCAAGAGTCCGTCCGAGAGATCACCGTGAGCCCGACAGAGAAGGAGTCGCAAACCGACCGTCCAGCAGAGTAATAGGTATCCACTCTATCTCCGATGGAACTCGTGTAGGCGACAGTTCACGCATGATCGTCACCTGGGCCTCGGTCCACCGTAAAATATCTCACCATTTACAAACTGTAGAAACTTTGACGCTTCATTACCTATCCGTTCTTCGCATTGTATCTAGACAGAGTTGATCGGCCCGCTGTGAGAGTATGCAAGATGGCAATTTCGAATTACAGACAAGATACAGCACAGGCGATTGATGATAGAAGAACACCGTTGAGATGATCTGAACAAGGAGAGTCCATGCGGAAAGCGTCACGCAAGAAAACAATTAATAATGCAAGATGAGTTGGCCCGCCAAGCTGTGTAGAGATAACGCGCACGCCGTACATCGTCTTGGCGGGCTCTCGGACCTAGGCCGATAGATCGAGCTTGAAGAGACAATAGAGCAGCGTCGCGCTCTTACACACCGGACACTCTGACTTTGCAACGATGGCCTGCGTGATACACCTACACAACGAAAACCAAACCCTCGGTTCGCAAAAAAAAAAAAAAACATCACGACACGCACACACCTTTTACAAAATAAATGGCCACAGATCGTCGCAGTCATGTCCTCGCACGGGTCCAAACGACAAATTCGGCAGTGCAAGCGGTGGGTCACGTTACTCCCACTCGCGTTCGCGCTGTCCGAAGTCGGCACGCGTTCCTTGACGCGCATAGGTACTGGTTCTACCATTTCCAGAGATTCAAGGGACGACGACGATGAAAGTCGTAGGGGGGTACGACCCGACGAAGGGGAACCGGCGCTGGTGGCAACCAGTACCGCGCGGTTTTCACGGATATAGTCGGGTATTCCATCGGCCGAAACATACACTACCGACTGACCGGATGAGGTCGGAGAGCTCTGCGTGCTGTCAGTGTGTCAGTCGGTTGGTCTATATAGCGACGACGAGAAAAAAAGGGGGGACGTGACCTTGTATCAGAGAACGGTTCTGCCGAAACGGAGGACGCGGGAGACAGTGGTCGGGTATCGTTATTGATGGCAACATTGGTCGTTTGGTGTAACCGACTTGCATCGCTGCCATGTTCCGAGGGTGTTGGCGAGGGAGATTCATATTGGCGTGGGTCCACATCCGGGGGTTCCTCCCCGTTGATGACACGCGGATTCATGGCTGCCTCATTTAATTGTCCGATCTGGGATGGCGTGGGTGACTGAGGCGAGAAGAAAAGGGACGAGTCCGTCCGTGATGGGCTATTATGAGACTCGTCACCATGTCCACCAAGCGAACTTACGACTTCCGAAACAGATGGCGGTGGTATGCAATCGGGCTCGTCCAATGGTTCTCGTGCGGCTTCCTCCCGGTCTGCTCCGGGGGGTTGCTTTTCTGTTAGAGGAGAATCCCCATCGGGACTCGCCTAGTTTTACAAAACCAGGTTAGCACAACGCCAAGCTCCTTATGATCTGGCACTGACGTTTACGTTGCTGCCTTCCCTATCGTCTTCCATCTCCGCACTTGGGGCATGCACGTGCCTGACGTGCTGTGGGGTTGTAAGAAACGTGTATATCATAATGACACGGCGATCACACCAACCTCATCCATATCGGCCTGCTTTCTTTTGCCTAGTCCGCAAAATGCGCACGATGGATGCGCGGAAGAGTCCGCATAATGCAACTCGAGGCTGTCCGTGTCGACAACAATCCCATCGCAATCCCAACAGACCACAACAGGGTGGTCTGACTCCACATGCTGACAATAGATTCCACGTCAGTGAATGGCAGCGCTCATCGATGAAAATGGTCATGAGACTAAGGGTCCTTACCGCGCAGAGGGCAAGATCGTCAGCAAAGGGCTTGCCACACTTGATACATGTCGGATGACTGAGCAGATGATCCTGCAGCATCTCATCCGAGCAGCACCGAGTCACACAGAACTGACATGAGAAGGACTGAAGACCTTCCATGTGTTCCTGAAGTAACAGTGCGTCATCGAATTGAGAGTAGCATACGAGGCAATGAGGTCGGAGCATAGCTGCACGGAAGGCGCAAACGTGATCCCGAAGAGCGTCTTCGGTTTCAAAGACTCCAAGGCAGTGTGTACACTCGAGAATAACGCTACGGGGATCCATGGAATCATCCTGATGTCCATCATCAGTGGAGACGACATTCCCCGTATCATCTGGCACGGGTCTGTCCGTGTTTGATGACTCGCAAGACATTCGTCGACATATGGAGCACGCGCAGGGTTCGAGCGAATGTACACAGGGCCGAGGCTGCTCGACAGTAGCCCCCTCGCCGGGTGCATCTGTGGAAGGAATCCTGCTTGTCGACCGAGGCATTTCTCCTTCATTCATTGCCAAATCTGACAAATGAGAAGGAGAAGTGGGTGACTCTGACCCTTCATCTGTGCCTTGGGTGACAGCAGATATCGATGACGCGTCATCAACACTTGTCGTCGACTTTGAAGCGTTTGAGTATGCGACACTATTGGTGGGTTTGTGGCTGCAGGACTTCTCGTGTATACTCTTGGAGTCTTTAGTAAAGAACACCATCCTACAATAGCCGCACTTGATATGTGGCGTAATCTGCTCGTGCAGCCGGAGCGCTTCCTCCCGGGTGAAGCTATTACCGCAGAGCTTGCACTCAAAGTAGTGCTTAGCATGTTCGTGCTGGTCCTGTGCATCCTTCGAGCGAAACTTGTCATCACAGTAGCGACATTTGAACATGTGTGGGTGTTTGGCATTTTGATGGGTCGAGCGGCCTATAGCCGTGCCGAATGCCCGATCGCAGCATTCGCACTGAAAGGGGGGATGCGCCTCTTTGGTGTGTTTCTTGAGGGCGGCTTTGGAGGGCAGCTTCTTGTTACACTTTCCACAACCATAGGCAGTAACAGTACTAGCAGCAACGGTAGCCACACGCAGTGGCATACGGTGACTACCAGATGCCATATGCTGGTGAAGGGGTCGTCAGGTGGGCACCACAGGCGATTTCGGAAAGAAAGTACTAACCATTCGGATGGCGTTGTCGTCATTGAATAAACGACCAGGACACTGGGAACAGAAAGGCATTACTTTCAACGCGGCCGGGGCAACAGTGGGATAGAGTGTGGCACAGCACAAGCTTGATCCCTTTCGCACGGTTCGAGCCACGCTAACTTCCACATCTCCGCGCCCCAGAGCGAACACGATCGCCGGCTCCAAGTTGTGTCTTTCTGCCATCCCATTCCCTCCGCTGTGCGCAAGATCGACATCTCTGGCGACCCACGCTACAAATCGGTTAGCGGTTTGTAATGCCACAAAAAAGGACTCCAAAGTACCACCGTTAACGTGTACACGGACGGGAACGCGATCTCCGTCTCACTCTCTATCCAATACGATACCAAATACGCGATATCAGGGAGCGTGTACCGTAGCATGGTGAAATGGAGGTGCATGTTCTTCCAGATATCCCTTCACTGCCCTTGCATAGTACACTCACCGATGATGTATCATGCGCGTCAAAGTTGCGTTCAGAAGGATCGAGATCGGATGTTGTGCAAGCCCGAGCTTGATGCCAATTCCAGCTGAAGAACTTGGTCCCGAGTGTGGCGGCGGCTAGCCGACCCTCAGGGATGATTTGGCGCGGGTTGAAACGAGCGCCACGACGAGTGAGGAAATGATGCTCACCGAGGTTGGCTTACCAGATTGGAGGGTATGGTAATGGCACAAAGTTTACTCTGCAAGAAAATCTGACGGCAGCACCAGCACATCCGGAACGAAGCAAGTAAGTTGACGTCAATTTCCTGCATTCATCCACTTGGCCTTACCGTAAGGGCCCATCTGACATCCGCTGTACTAGAATGATGATCACTGCGTCCCAACGACCATATATGAATCTGACGTATATGGTGCCCCCTACGCGTTCGGGCCTCCCGGATAGCTTGGATCCAGGAACCGCATCCTTGGTCGTTTATCCCTTTGGTAGCCACCCATATCGCAATCAGGAACATCACACTGCCCATAACCGCGCAAAACGTATCGGATTTCTGATGCTCTGCTGCGAATCAGGAGGATACTCGTGGGTTTGAATGGAGGATGATCAGGGCCGATGGATAACGTATAATTGTCGAGAAGACAACCGTCGGGCCATTGCGGTTGCATCATGATGACGATCCGAATTTAAATCTTGTTGCATATGTGCTTCGGGAGTCGCGATGTACTTACGTCCCATTGTGACGGAGAAAAAAGATAGATACCAGAAGGATCCCGCGCGATCGAGGGCAGCCCCAGCTGAGATGTTCTGTGTTCTGTGCCAGTGTACTTGTACGGTAGTCCCGTACAGCAAGGACAACTGTCGGCCAAAAAAAAACAGGCGCGGGCTGCGATACGAACGACGTCAGAGGATATTCCCGGACCATCTTGTTGCAGAATGTCGCGCACCTATGGCCAGGAAGAATCTTGTGATGAAATGTTTATGAACTTTGTGATAATCGCCCTCCGCTATCTTGAGGTTGGCCCAAGTCGTACTACCGAGGCGGCCCAAGTGGCTGCGATTCCTCCCAACTAACTGACGAAGACTGAGGGGGTCTGCAGGCCCCATCATCATCAGAAAATGTGGATGCAGTGTCGTCTTCGGTCATCGCGAGATCGCAACAGATGCAGAGAATTAAGTGAATTATCAGACCATCACTACCGCTCATACTGAGTAGTTGAGAACCGTGACAAAACGAGA
>JBBPSX010000475.1:0-12325 GCA_038093815.1 Neoboletus cf. brunneissimus | reverse complement strand
CTGCCCACACCCCCGCGCCCCCCTACCCCGGAATACGACAACAACGATGATGTCTATGATGACATCACCTGGGGCAATATTACCGGCTCCCCCTACGGCGGGTCGGCCAACCTCTACTGAGATTTCTTTGCCAGTGGCTCGAAGGGTAAACCGGGGGTAATATTACGATTCATTCCTACAGTCTACCTTTTTCCTTCCTCTCCCACACTTGTCCCAGTCTTACCTATGCTTCTTATGTCTCACACTTCCATTAGTCATGGTTGGTCATGACCCTTTTCATTTAAACCTTAAACCACACAGCCTAGCCCAGGTTCTTTTCGAACCCTTCCCCTCTGCCCCACGCAGCGCCCCTTTCATCTCCGCTCTTTATTCCCAACTACTGCCTCCGTTCCGTTCCATTTTGTGCCCTTGCTGTAGTACCCCTGCTCGGACACCATGCACACCCTCTCCCCTTCGCCCTGTACCTACCTTTCTTGACTCGGTCTGTGCGCAGTAGGGTACACTACTTAAACAGCTAGCTAGCACACTTGTACCCTAGCTTAGCTTCCCGAATCTACCTCTTGAAGCTCACCTTTGCGCAATCCAACTTTGCCTGTCACTGGACCGGCTCAGCCCTTCGCACCCCTCGTACTCAACAACAAGGCACTTGACCTGAGTCGACTGGAACCTTGGACCTCTGATCCTTGTTCCCATCTGCGCCTCTCACCCTTAGACGTCCTCTGCACCCCCTTCGCATCACAGCCTCTGCCCCTCCCCGCTAGGAGCTTTCATCTTTCGGGTCTACGGTTGCCCGCCCTAGGTCAAACTGTAACACACTGTAACTTGGGTTTGTATGCAGCAACTCGTTTCACACACTACAGCGTAAATCAGCCCTCACAGCCGCTGTTCCCAACAATCCCAACAAAGTGTCTCATGGTGGACAAGATCCTGCAGATGCACAAGAAGCTGGCCTCATGTGTTTTTTTCACAGTGATACTTGACCTCGTCATGACAGCTCATATCATTTTAGGCACAACAGGAGAATAATCCATTCCAACCCTCTGCTGCAGGGGTCCATATAATGGTGCGTGTGATTTATTTTAACTTAGATTGCTAGATTCACAGTGGATCAGCATCAGCAAGGATCGAGTAATGCTACAATCTTGGTCCAGATACCTACAATCTTGGTCCAGATACCTACAATCTTGATCTGTATACCTACCATTTCGATCAGGTTACCCGCATGGATGTTGTGTATTCGCCCTGGTGCATGTGACGGGACGGATCAATCCAGGTGATGGTGATTCGATGTGGTTCACATAGATTCTATGTTGAATTAGGAGTATGTAGACATAGGAGTCTGAGTTTCTCGCAAGTTAACATTTGTATGAGTCCTAATAAGCTTGTCCATAATGGAGCTTGCCAAGGTATTCACTTGACAGTCATTGACAAAGTCTATATCCATATGGACATTGTCTGATTGATAAGCATTGTCGCAAGCATGCAAAATGACTAGTAAGACGGGGATGTTCCTCTACTAGTGTAGCAGATGTTGTGTAACCCAAGCTTTGGCAAGGGCATCAGTGTCTTGATGTTTAACCCCTTGTATGTATGAAATTTAGACCTGGTGTAGTCTAAGGTTTACATGGACCTGTCTTTCTCATGTATCGCTATTGCCACCTTGTCTTCTCGTACTGTAGAATGCTTCTCTTTGAATTATTTCTGGAAAGCATCCTGTCACGCTATGCTGTCGTAGGCGTCGGCAACAAAGTTTGGCAAGGAAAATACACTCATGACTGGACCTTGAAACTATCCCTACCGCTAAGCAACATCACTGAGTTGATTCATCTGCATGATACCCATCATGCCCCTTTTTTGATTGAAACATATGATCACTCTCTTTGCACACATTTCTTCTCCGATACCATATCCTGTCCCACTCCATTTGGTCCCACAATGTCTTCTGGATGTTCTTTTGCCTCTGAATGATCCCATCTCCGATTGAGGTCACATTTAGAGTCTTAGTGTTCTAGTGTAGCTTCTTTCACGAGGATGAGCACCCCACTAGCGGCCTGGTGAGCATGTTCATTGGCACCCCCTAGGGGTGATACGTTGCTGAATTAACCTCCTTTCATGTGCGCTCGATCCCTCTGGGTTCTTCATTGCATCTATGATGGCTGGGGGAAATGAACGAGAGTGAGTTATGAAACACTGCTGAAAACCCCCCTGTCATGGTGCAAGCCGAAAAGAGAGTCAAAAAATAAGAGACAGGAAAGAATCTCCACCATGCTCGTGCACGCTGGTGGGTCAATATATCGGGGGCATTGGCTTTATTGCTTCCGATATCGTCCTTTTCCCTCACTTTTATTGACAGTATCTGTTTTATTTGCCTCTCTGCGACCATCTTGTTCGCATGGTTCTGCTCTTGGAAACTCAGAAATTTCCTTGGGAGACTGACGGGCAAGGGGTACAACCTACAATGCCCTGATGAGATTGAGGCCTGGCACAATGATGCCTACCACCCTGCACCAAGTCAATACCTACTCAATATTATGAAGGATGGCAATCTATGTGGTCAAGAGCACAGATGACAAGATTGAAGAGGGTGAGGCAGCTTGGATTTTGTACATGTTCTGGCCCAAGAGAATAAGCTTTGGTACTTTTTGTCTGCTTGGACGGCAGGGGGCAAGTAGGATTCGTGACAGGCGTCGGAATCTACTTTGGGTATCAGGACAAACATGAATGGATGACTCTGTAGGAACTGAATGAACAGATTGGAGTGATCCATTGCAGATAGTAAGGAGGAACGACTTGCAGATAGGAGGAAGGCCGAGAGAATAATCAGGTATTATACTTAATATATGCAAAGGAGATGGCAGATAGAAGAAAAGTTAGAAGAGACCGATTATACACCCAGGACAACAGTGAATACCAGGTGAAGATGAACATGATTGGAGCCGAGTCCTCAAAGTGGCGTGAGCTCTTCAGCAGACAAATATTGCAGTGAAAACCTGTTCTATGCGGTGATTGAGACAGTCTGCCTGTTACGTTCGAACCTGGGTAGGCTCGAGATGTAGACCGGTAAGCGACTTCTTATCGAGGAGGTCCTGACGGGGGCGCCAGACGACGGAAGAAGGCGATCAAAGGTGTTGCATAGGCAGAGGTACGCGAATACAAGGGTATAGCCGGTATGGACAAGGTACAAGTCCAGGGGAAGAACCGGTAAGCTGAAGCTAGGGTACAACTAGCTAGGATCGTCCTGTATATAAGGATAACGAATGAAGAGGAGCCTGAATGTGGGCCAAGGGCATGGGCGAAGGGCGAGGACGTCAGAAGGACGCGCAAGCCTAGGTGACAAGTGTGAAATGTCCAAGGTAAAGGCCGCGTAAGCGGGGGCGAAGGGGAAAGTGTTACGGTTCGACCTAGGATGGGACGACCGTAGACCCGAAGGTAAAAGCTCCTAGAACAAGGGCGTTGGCGAGGCGGGGAACGCCTAGAGAGATACGCAGAGGGGAACGAGGATCGAAGGTCCGAAGTTCCAGTCGACTCAGGTCTAAGGCCTTGTTGTCGAGTTCGAGGGGTATGAAAGGGCTAGCTGGTCCAGTGACTGGCGAAGCCGGATCGCGCAAAGGTGAGCTTCAAGGAGTAGATTCGGGAAGCTAAGCTACAGTACAAAGGTGCGAGCCAGTCGTTTAAATAGGGTACCCTACTGCGCACAGACCGAGTCAGATATAGTAGGTATGGGGCAAAGGGGAAGAGGTGCGCATGGTGTCCGAGCGGGGGTACTACAGCTAGGGCACGGAACGGGATGGGATGGAAGTAATAGTCGGAAATGAAGAGCGGAGATGAAAGGGGCGCTGCCCGGGGCAGAGGGGAAGGGGTTCGAAAAGAACCCGGGCTAGGCTGTGTGGTTTAGGGTTTTAAATGAAACGAGGTGTGACCGACCGTGACCGACCGTGACTGACGATCGCGTGAGACGTAAGGAGTATAGGCAAGCGGGAGAGAAGAAAGGAAAAAGATAGACGTAGGGGCGAATTGTAACACAGAGTAGCTAATGTAAAGTAAGTGACTCACCTCAGCTGTTGCCAAAGGGCGAGAACAACTGAGGTGTATGGAGAAGAGAAGGGACTATATATATTGTATGTTGAAGGCACACTCGTACCTCAATAAGTGTCAGGGAGGATGGAGGGAGGGAAAGGTATAGTAATGATTGCAGGAGCCATTGCCAAGTGGCGACTCCATACCGTAAGAACAGGTGCTGCTCCGGAGTTGCAAGTCCTAACTCCAGAATGAGTGCAGGTCTATCCAGTCCCTTTGGAGGACTGGACTACCAGAATACCTTCTGGAGTGAATGATATTTTGTCACTCCCACTCAAGTGTAGTCACAATCCCATTCCTCGGACAAACTTCCAGTGCTGGTCCTTCACAAGTGGCTTTGTAAGTATGTCTGCCACCATGTCCTTGGTGGGAATATATCAGACCATTGCTTCTCCCTTTCTGACCAAGTCATCTCAGATGAAGTGGTATTTGCGTTGAATGTGCTTGGTCCAGGCTCAGAATTGCAGATCGCGACATAAAATGATGGCAGCTTGATTGTCGCAGAATAATTCAGTAGGAACCTTCTGTGGGTGTCCAATTTCGTCAAAAAAGGTTCTTAACCAGGCTAGGTGTTGTCCAGTGTTGCTAAGTCCAATGTACTCCGATTCTGTGGAGGAAAGAGCTACCATGCTTTGCAATTTGCTGGACCAGGAGATGGCTTGGCAATTACTGATGAATACGAAACCGGAGGTGGAGCAGGAGTGTTACAGTTCAACCTAGGGGGAGGGCGATCGTAGACCCAAAAGGTAGAAGCTCGGCAAGGGCGAGGGCAAAGGCAAAGTATATGAAGCACTTAGAGGTGAAGACGCAGGTGGAGGCGAGGATCAAGGGTCCGAAGCCTCAGTCAACTCAGGTCAAAGGCCTTGTTGTCGAGGACAAAGGTTGCAAGAGTCTAGCTGGTTCAGTGACAGGTGAAGCCAAATCGCACAGAAATGAGCTTCAAGAGTAGGATTCGGGAAGCTAAGCTACTGTACAAGATAGCAGACGAGGGAACTAAATAAGGTACCCTATGGTGCACAGACCACGCTGAAATGGGTAAGTCTAGGGCAAAGGAGGGGGGAGGTGCACAAAGTGTCCAAGTGGGGGTACTACAGCAAGGGCACGGAATGAAGTGGAATGGAGGTACTACTCAGAGATGAGAAGCAGAGATGAAAGGGGCACTGCCCAGGGCAGAGGGGAAGGGTTTGGAATAGAACCCAGGCTAGGCTGTGTAGTTTAAGGTTTTAAATGAAGTGGAACGTGACCGACTGTGACTGACAGAAGCGTAAGGTGTGAGAAGCATAGGCAGAGCTGGAGCGAGCGAAGAGAAAAGAGTAGGAAAAAGAGTAGACATATAAGAATCATAACAGGGAGTTGTCTAATTCCTGGGACCAACCAGTGTCAGAGTATCCATGGAAGTCCATGTCCATGGAAAGCTCAGATCCGTCAAATCAGAGTTCCATGTCCTTAGTGGCTTGTATGTACCAGAGTGCACATTTTGCCACTTCCAAGTGGACGAATTTGGGCTTTGCGCTGAAACAACTAAGTGCACTGACCATGTAGGCAATGTCCAGACATGTTCCGAGCATGAGATACATGAGCAAACCTATAATGGTTAAATATGAGACCTGTTTTCCTTTGATGATCATCTCCAGAACTATGTGGTCATCCGTTGGATCAGTGGCTGAAAGCTGGAGGCCGTGTGCCATGGGGGTCCATGCTGGTTTACAGGTGGACATACTGGTTCGCTCAAGAATTGTGCAACAATATTGGGATTGGCACAAGGAGATTGTCTGGAGTTTCTGGTTTTCCTTGATTTCAATTCCAAGGATGTATCTAGCTTTTCCGAGGTCATGCATTTTGAAAGCAGCGAAGAGTTTTGTTTTAATGGAGTTCATGAACTTCCGAGTGGTGGTGGCTAGAAGGAGATCATCGACATAGACAACCAGAAAGCAGACTTGTCCATTCTTTTGGAACACATAGAGGCATGTTTCAGCATTTAGGCAGATAAATCTGAGTTCTCTGAGCTTCTGGTCCAAGGTTTTGTTCCAAGTCCGGCCAGCTTGTTTTAATCCATATAGGGAGCATTGGAGTTTCCAGCAGTATCCAGGTTGGGTGGGGACACCTTCTGGAGGTGACATGTATAGGTCTTCTTCCAGTTCTCCATTTAGGTAGGCTGTGGAGACATCCATTTGGTCCAATTCCAAATTGTACTTGGCAGCTAGGGCAATTAGAGTATGGATGGAGTCAAGATTTGCTACTGGAGCAAAGACCTCCTGGTAATCAACTCCTTGCTTCTGTGTGAAGCCATGTGCGACTATCTGGACTTTGTACCACTCCACATTCCCTTTTTCATCTCATTTGATTTAGAATACAAGTTTGAAGGTGATCAGAGTTACTCTGCCCAGAATGAGTACAGTTTCGTAGACATGATTGGAGTTGAGGCTTTGAAGTTCCTTTTCCACAGTGGATTTCCACAAGTCCTTGTTCGCTCCGGAGTATGCTTCCTTTAGGTTTTTGGGAAGTGACTCCTCAGAGGAGTTTGCTGTTCTGGTGAATAGAAAATCCTCGATGGGGGCGGAGAATGCTCCTGGGAGTTCTGGTTCCAGAGTGGGTTCTTGGGCCTGTGCTTCTTCTCTACAATTTTCTCGTCTTGCAGCTTCTTCCTCTAGGGTGCACTCATATTCCTTGTTTTTGTTTGCTGCCTGTCATTGTCAGTTACTTCGTTGGACAGGTGGAGGTGGAGCAGGAGCAGGAGCAGGAGCAGGAGCAGGAGCAGGAGCAGGAGCAGGAGCAGGAGCAGGAGCAGGAGCAGGAGCAGGGACCAGATCAGGGGGAGGAGCAGGAACTTCATCTAGTCAGAGTTGGTCTAATTGGTTTGCCAGTTTTTCAATGCCAGGGCTAGCAGGGCATTCTGGAAGGTGTTCTGGAGCTGCGGGGATGTCTCCCACTGGTCCAGCATTGTGTGGAGGTGGATGGTCATTGTCGTCATCATGTTCCAGTAGGCAGAGATGCTCTGGAATTAGGCCCTCCCACTGTCCCTCAACAGCATGGCCATTCCATGGAGCAGATTCAGCCTTGGAGATTGTTCCGGACTCATCAAAGATGATATGATGGCTGGAGATGATGGTCCTGTTGAGATACTCAACAGCATATGATCGTTCCTCAAGTAAATAGTGACCTTGCAGGGATTTGAACCCAGAACCACCTGGAACTGCACCAGGAGCTCTATCACTGAGCTACAAGGTTGCTGGTTCTACTAAGTTGGATTTCCAACACTCCCCCTTGCTCAATGTACTGTTACCCCCATTAGGTACTGCAGAGCATTTAGAGGGGCCCTAGTGATTGGCAAGCATTTACATGTGCACAGATCACTCTAGCAGGGGCGAATTTTCGCACCACCGCATTGGCAATTGGTCAAACTATTTTTAAACTGAGCTGATTGCTGCTACCATGTTGAGATACTCAACAGCATATGAACATTACTCAAGTAAATAGTGACCTCGCAGGGATTTGAACCCAGGACCACCTGGAACTGCACCAGGAGCTCTATCACTGAGCTACAAGGTCACTGGTTCTACTAAGTCAGATCTCCAACAGGTCCGGCATTCGATGTCAAGGAGTTTGCAGGCTTGTTGTCTGTAGGTGTACCCTAGCATGATGCATTTTCTTCCATGTGGTTGGAATTTCCCCCCCACTGCTCCTTTGGTGTGTAGACATTGGCTGGACACCCAAAGGGGCAGAAGAGAGTCAGATCGACCTGGCGTTTGAAGAAAATCTGGTAGGGGACCTTTCCTTGTAATCCAGAAGTCGGACTTTGTGTGGAGATGTAAGCAGTGGCGGACATAGTGTCTGCCCAGAATGACTTTGGGAGTTTGGACTCCTCTAGCATGGTGTTGGCCAATATGGCCAGTGTCTGATTCATGCGTTCTGCTAGACCATTTTGCTCCGGGGTATATGGGGTGGAGGTTTTGAGGAGTGTACCATTCGCTCAGAGTTGGTTTTGGAAGGCCTTGTTGGTGTACTCTGTTCCTTCATCACTCCGGATGAATTTTGTGTAGAGTTCCAAGAAATCCTCCTGTCCTACTTCCATTTGGAGCAGGCTTTGGACATTGGTCTTCCATTGGTTGTAGATCTGTAGGGCTTCACTTTTGTGTTTCATGAAGTAGATCCAAGGGAAATGGCTGAAATCATCAATGATGATTAGCCAGAATCTGTAGCCTTCACACGATCTCAGAGTTATGGGACCTCCAACCTCCATGTGTACTACCTCCAGGGGGCGAGTGCTCCGAGGTTCATCCCAAACTCTGAATGGTAGTTGTTTCATCTTTCCGAGTGTACATGCTTCACAGAATGTGGGTGTTCTGGTAAGAGTGTCGATGCCTTGGAGTTGATCGGACCTAGCCATGTGTTGTATCTGGTCGACGGACATATGTCCCATCCATTTGTGGAGGAGGTTTATGTCGATGGACACATGGGCTGCCTCCTTTTGGTCTTTCAGAGTGACTCTTGCGTGGTATAGGCCATCTACATGATTGGCAATCAAGATGGTGTTGTTGTCCTTTCGGATATAGCAAACATTTGACTTGGCTGGAAAGATAGTGGAAAGACCGGTGGAGGTGAGTCAGTTTACTGAGATGAGCAAGATCTGGAACTCTGGGATTAATAGAACATTTGATAGAACAATTTCAAAGGTGTTCTTTGATACTCGCGATAGGAGTGGCACTGTTCCAATTCCAACAACATGTGCCATGGAGTTGTCTCTGAGGGTCATCGGACGCGGGGGATGGAGTGGTTGATATGTCTGGAACCAGGATCGGTGTGGAACCATGTGCGATGTCACTCCAGAGTCTATAATCAATGTGTTCCTTTCATTTTTACTTCGTTCGGACAACAAGTAGGCGTGAATGTGTTGAATTAGGGATTTGGGTACATTTTCACAAACTACATTTGCCGAGTCCGGAGGATCCGGAGTTCCCTCTGCCTTGTTTGCCCTCTCCTTTCCTTTCTCTGGTTTCCTGAATCCTCCCCTCCATAACTCCACGACCCATCTCTGGTAGTGGTGGCAGTCAGCAGAGTTGTGTGTGGTGAAGAGGTGGTGTTCACACCAGGTGGAGGCGTTTGGGGGTTGGGTGGAGGACTTGGGAGTTCCAGAAGCTTTCATAGTGGACTCCAAATGTCCGGAAGTGTTACAACTTGCTTAGCCCCTATCCCTTTTTCGGCTCGGCCCCTGTCTCACACCTGTGAGAACCGTCTGTACACTTGTACCTCGCCCCTCATCCTCGTCCCTCCTGGCCTAGGGAGGTCGTCATCGTCCCTAATGTGACCCCCTTGCTTGGTCTTACGACTAGACTCCACTCGGATCCTTTGTCCTCTGCCCCCATCCCCACTCTGAGTTACTTCCTCCGCCCTACCCTCCGCCATAGACCCATTCCCATGCTTACCCAGGAATGCCCTACTTCCCCGTCACCCTAGACCTTCACCGGTCATATCTGGGGATCTTCTCCATCACCGTCATTTGTCCTTGCATCTGCCCAGGATCTCCCCCTGGTGCCCTCGTATGCTTCCTCCTTCTTCTTGTTCACCTTGTAGACTTTCATTTACCTTACCGTCAGTGCTATTGGCACACCCTTCACCCTAGTCATGCGTCCACCAACGTCATGCTGTAGTACTTCCCTTTGCCCCACTTACGCGGCCCCTACCCTCGCTTATTTCACACCTGGCACTTTAGCTTGCATGTCCTTCTGACATCCTTGCCCTTTGCCCACACCCTTTGACCACATTCGGGCTCCTCTTGATTCTCCTACTTATATACCGGACCTCTTCATACACTTGTTCCCTATCTTCGTCTTACCTGGTACACCCCCTCCTTGTACCTTGTACCCTGGACTTCCCCTAGCGTTGTAGCACCTGTACTTCACACCTTGCCAATGTCCACCCCTTGATTGTCTTCTGCTGCTGTCTGGCGCCTCCATCAGGACTTTCTCGACCAGAAGACGCTACCAGGTCTACGTCTCCAGCTACCTGGTTGGAACATAACAGGAAGGGTGGAGGCGAGCGTCTTTGGCAATGATTCAGATTTCTACCACATTGAAGGTGAGCTTGTCGTCTTTTGTGGTATTAATGAGTGATGACTTGAATAACTCCCATTCCAGAGTTTTTGGAAGGGAATTCAGGAGGATGAAGGCCATGACCTTGGAGTCAACGGTGAATTTCATGCCAGTAAGTCATGACTCGGAGGTTCGGAGTGATGTGATGTGCTCCAAAACATTGGAGTTTCCATTCCAGCTTGCATTGAATAGCTGTTGGAAAATGTAGATGAAATGGCCCAAAGCAAGGCTTAGGCAAATCAACTAAAACCTGAACAAGGAAGTGGGGAGGACTGAAAGGATCTCTTTGGAGGTGAATTCCCAAGAGAACTAGACTGGGGATACCAGCCATAGCCCTCTGGGTTTATATAGCAAACTAAACTATGTGTACATGTTGTGATCGAATCTATGATCTAGGGCATAGGGTGAACAGTAATTAAATATGTGAGGCATATGCATGTAAAATGGAAGCTAGACGGGAATGAAAGACATGAGGTGCACATTCGGTGTGGCAGAATGGAAGAGAATCATAGCAGAGATGAACGTAAGAAAGAATATAACCTAATATAGATAAAGTGTCCATCTGAGATCTGGACTAGCACATGACCTTGCCACGTGACCCTCAAGGGGTATCTCAGAGTCGCACGGAGTCTGTTGTCTCCTAGAGAAAGGTGAAAAGAAATAAGTTAGACGTGGTGGTGCATGTGATATAGTCATGTGACTAAGAACTGTTGAAAGAAAGTGATAAGTATGAATCGTGAGTACACTCTGTTATGCAACCATAACACTACCCCCTCTCTATAAATCGGCTTCCAGACAATTATAGGGGATGTGCTTTGAAGAAAGAGAAGTAAAAGGTTCAGGTCGTTTAAAAAATAAAAGCATAAATTGATCGGGTGGGATACTTAGCGCTCTAGGCGCAGATGGGTGGGCTTCATGAAATTCTCGAACTGCATCCTTTGCATTCGACAAATTAGATTTCGGCTCCCATGTATGGTCCAACTCAGAGTAGCCCCTCCAGTGGACTAGATATTCAAGTTTGCCTCGTTTGAGGCGGGAATCGACTACATAATCGATCTCCCATTCGTTGTCGCGGTCCTTGGTGACTGTTACTGGTCCCGGGTGGTATGAGGATTGCCCCTCCATACGTTCACGGTACAGTTTCACCCTAGAAATGTTGATGACTGGGTGGATCTGCATAGATTTAGGTAATAGTAGTTTAACAGCATTCTGGCCGATGAGTTCCGTAATTTTGAAGGGTCCAAGCCACTTCTCTGATAATTTTTTTGATGCACATGTGAGGCGCAAGTTTTCCATAGTGAGCCAAACTTCTTGGCTGACAGTATACTCTGGTGCGTCTGATCTGTGCTTATCTGCTTGCAACTTCATTTGCTGCTGAGCTTTTTCCATATTTTTTTGTACCTCATCCATAGTTCCTTGCATATCTTTCGTGAACTCCTGTGCTGCTGGCACCTTGTTCTTTGAAAGGGGTTCTATACCCATGCGTGGTTCGTAAGAACAAGTGACTTCGAAGGGTGACTTCTTAGTCATTGCGTGTTTTTTGGTATTGATACTAAATTGAGCAATGGCAAGCCAGTCTGCCCATGCTTCTTGCTTATCAAAGCAGAAGATTTGAAGGAACTTTCCAACTTCCTTGTTTACAATTTCCGATTGTCCATCTATTTGAGGGTGGAAAGAAGTGGATAATTTAGTGGTAATATTGAGGGCCTGGTTAACCTCTTTTATAACTTGTGCGGCAAATTGAGGTCCGTGGTCTGACATAATGGATTTAGGAAGCCCGTGATGCTTCCAAACATGGTTGAGAAATAGCCTGGCTGTATCCAGGGCTGAGCATGTGTTGGAATATGGAATCAATTCCACTTCCTTAGAGAGTCAATCAACGACAGTGAAAATAGCAGTATAGCTGTGGGATTCGGGTAAACCCATAATGAAATCAGCGGTGATGTGTTCCCACGGGGCATTTGGAATCGGTAAGGGTTGCAACAAGCTGGCTGGGGCTGTGTTCGTGCCTTTAAACCGTTGGCAGGTTTCGCATCGAGCGATGTAAGTTTTACAGCGCTTTTCAAAAGTTCGTGGAAAGTTGCCAAATCTTTTGCATTTTTGGACCATCACGTGTCCAGGACTCCAGATGCAACTTCGCTACTGACAAATCAAATAAA
>JBBPSX010000472.1:0-12353 GCA_038093815.1 Neoboletus cf. brunneissimus | reverse complement strand
CTGGGGATTCCAGTCGCAACGTATCTACTTTATATATGTTACAGGAGTGAGCACGGACCAGTCTTGGCATGGGAATTATTACGAATGATGATGAGTAATGTGGGAAAGATGAGTAAGAAAGAAGCAGCGCGTGAGAGAAGAGCGGAAATTAATAACACGTGCTGATGATGTCATGAATCTAGACCTGATTATGTGATGTTCTCACGGTCACGTGCATGCATCAAGGAATGTTTGAAGGTAAAATGATGTGGAAATGTTAAGTGTCAAAAGTGAAAAATAAGGTATTATTACACACATTGAGAGAAAGTTGAAAATAAAGTGTTAAGTTAAGTGTTAAGTATAAGATTTTGAAAAATAAGGTATATTATTACAAGCAACAGCAAGGCCAGGGACATGCATCCAGCCAGTTTGGCCAAGGGGGGAACAAGCACAAGCATGGCAGGCACTCAAAGCAAGGGGAGGAAAAACAGAAGAAGAGCAAACAAGGAGCACACATCAATGCATCCAAGGCTATCTGTTACAACTCACCTAGCCCCTATTCCTTTTTTGGCTCGACCCCTATTGCACACCTGTGAGAACTTGCCTCACACCTGTACCCCGGCCCTTGTTCTTGTCCCATTTTGCCTAGGGAGGCTATTATTGTTCCTAATGTGACCCCCTTGCTTGGTCTTATGACCAGACAACACTTGGACTCTTTGTCTTCTGCCCTCGTCCCCACTCCAAGTTACCTCCTCCATCCTACCCTCCACCATAGACCTGTTCCTGTGCCTATCCAGGAATGACCTACTCCCTGTCACCTTGGACTCTCACCAGTCACATCTGGGGATCTTCTCCATCACCATCTTTTGTCCTTGTATCTGCCTGGGATCTTCCCCCGGCTCCCTCGTACGCTTTCTCCTGCTTCTTGTTCACCTTGACATTTTTCATTACCTTACCCTCCAGAGTTGTCATGCTCACCCCTTGCCCTAGTTATGCATCTACCGACATTATGCTATATTATTTCCCTTTGCCCCACTTATGTGGCCCCTATTCTTGCTTATTTCACACCTGGCACTTTAGCTTGTGCATCCTCTTGACGTCCTCACCCTTTGCCCATGTCCTTAGCCCACATTCGGGCTCCTCTTCATTCATGTACTTATATGACCAGACCTCTTCATACACTTGCTCCTTATCTTCATTTTACCTGGGTATCCCCCTTGCATTGTAGCACCTGTACTTTGCACCTGTGCCCAATGTCACACTTTGACCTTCTTCTACTGTTGTCTGGTGCCCCCATCAGGACTTCCTCGACTAGGAGAAGCTCCCAGGTCTACGTCTCCAGCTACCCGGTTGAAACGTAATACTATCACCTTGTTTGCCTTCACTGCTGGTTCCTCCATGTTTTTTAATTCTAACCCATTCTTGCTACCACCCACCTTCACCTCTCCAATCATAGACTGCTGTGTCCTCTTCCATTGCCCCATTGCTGCTCAGTACAGCCCTCTGCCATTCCCACACATGCAGAATACTATCTCCCTCCTTCACCACATCAGTGAGATGCTGACTATCCAGACTGTCCACAATGTGAATAAGGTTGCCAACTGCCACATTGAGGTGCATGAAACCTTATTTGCCCCCATTCACCCACTCTTCTCTCATATAGAGGAGCTTCCTACTATTGTGGATATTGAAATGTCTGCCACCATTGCTAAGTTCAAGGATGCATTGGCTAACACCAATGAAGTCTCCCTCAGATGGTTTGACCATGAGAAAGACTGATTCCTGGTGCAGTTCTATGACAAACTGCTGGTTGAGTTGGAGAAAGAGGATCCCCAGTACATATACTCACCTGTTACCTGCCACATAGCAGACTCACAAATGTTTGCTTCACAGTGTGTGCATTCATTAGTTTCATCTAGCTTGCTTCCTATAGTAGATAGTAAAGACAATATATCTATTACACTACCCAAACCATATACTATGTGTGACAACTGTACTAAGCACACAGATAAAGGTAAACAAGTTGTCCAGGATCACTATTGTGATTTGTGGCTCTTAGACTCTGATGCTTCATCACACTTGTCATCTTATCTTGAGGATTTCATCAAGTACAAACCATTCAACAAATCACAGTACTCCAACACTGCCAATGGTATAGCCCCCATCTTAGGAATGGGCTCTGTTCTTATCAACTGGGAAGGCACCATAGTGCAACTATCACCTGTTAAAATCTGGAGCTCCAAAGATCTGGAGTTTAGCAGAGCAGGTCCAGTGCTATTCACACCAGAGCTATGGTACATTATATTAGTTTTGGAATAACTGGTTCATAGTAAGTAACTCATCTCAGCTGTTGCCAAAGGGGCAAAAACAACTGAGGTGTTAGGGAGAGAAATTGGAACTATATATATTGTATGGTGAATGCACACTCATACCTCAATAACCATCAGGGATGGTGTCCAAAGGAAAAAGTATGGTAATTTCTGTAGGAGCCATTCCCAAGTGGTGATGCTGTACTAAGAAAGAGATGCTGCTCTGGAGTTGTTATGAGTAGCATCTCCATGACCAGTTATGAGATGCTCTCTTCCACACCCCAGGATGACTCAGACATGTGACAAGACATTCTGGCAATGTTAGGTGACAAAGTGGTGTGGAATCCCACTTTCACAGAGGCTTTTACCTTGGATCCTATAGTAAGGACATAAGCTCAGCCTCTTTCCTCTACTTCTCCCATGACATATCTCAGACTCTATCCCTACTTATTGATGCTAGTTGATCGCTTTCTTATTGACCATTCAGACCTTTTTCCCTTGGTAGTATTCTCTTGCATACTACTTTGTAGTCCCCCTTTCCATATTGCCCCCAAGGCTGGCCTTTAATCTCTCACTATAAATAGCATGTAGGTACCTAGTATATGGTAACTTTGATCTACATATTACATTGTGTCTACAAGTTCCAAGCTTGCATCTCCCCAACCTCACCTCACTCAACTTGGCTTGCATTCCCCCTTCCTTCAGCTAGGAAGCAATGCCCCCGCTTTAGTATCACCTCGGAGACCTAGCTCCAGGCTCTCTCCATTCCAGTAACTCAGGACTTAGTGGACACATGATTGTGTCACTTGTTACGCCTCTAAAATGTAACAAAAGATCAAAGTTTCTATTATGTTGGTGTTACCTAACCCAACCCCTTAATCTGACTACCTGAAGGTAGTTACCAGAAACCTTCATCACACACTGGATCAATCTCTCTAACCTTCTTGGATAACAACCAGAATCTGACAAAAATAAATGGATCTCTTTACCTCAATCAACTATATCATCCTTCTCTGCCATTTCCTCCTCTGGAGGATCCTCCTGAAGGACCACAAGGAATCAACCACCACCTCCTCCTCCCAGCCACACAACCTCCTCCCCCAGTATCAGTCATGTCTCCTCCCATACTCTTCACATGCTGATAGAGATCCCATTGGAAGAAGCTATTCAAACTATCAGATTGAATCCCTTCACCATTGAGGTAGACCCTCCCCTCACTGAAGAAGAATCCCAGCAACCTCCTGACCCACCTGATCCAGGTGTCATATCCCAAAAATTGTTATGTTCCAACCAGGTAGCTGGAGATGTAGACCTGGGAGCTTCTTCTAGTCAAGGAAGTTCTGACAGGGGTGCCAGACAACAGTAGAAGAAGGTCAAAGTGTGACATTGGGCATAGGTGCAAAGTACAGGTGCTACAATGCAAGGGGAATATCCAAATAGGGTCAGGATGGGAAATAAGCTACTAAATGTCCAGTATATAAGTATACGAGTTCAAGAGGAGCCTGAATATGGGCCAAGGGTATGGGCAAAGGGTGAGGACATCAAAAGGACGTGCAAGCTAAAGTGCGAGGTGTGAAATAAGTGAGGATAAGGGCCGCATAAGTGGGGCAAAGGGGAAGAATATAGCATGACGTCAGTAGCTGCATGACTAGGGCAAGGGGTGTGCAGATAGCACCAATGGTAAGGTAAATGAGGAATGTCAAGGTGAATAAGAAGCAAAAGAAAGCATATGAGGAAGCTAGGGGGAGATCCCAGGCAAATACAAGGACAAAAGATGGTAATGGGGAAGATCCCCAGATGTGACTGGTGAGAGTCCAAGGTGATGGGGGAAGGGGCATTTCCAACTCCACTCCCTGTTATGTTCAACCCTGGGAAGGCTCGAAACATAGACCAGTTGGCGACTTCTTATCAAGGAGGTCCTGATGGGGGCACCAGACAACAGAAAAAGGTGATCAAGGAGGTTGTATAGGCAGGGTACATGAATACAAGGGGTAGCTTTGGTATGGACAAGGTACAAGTCCAGGTGGGTAACTGGTAAGCTGAAGCTAGAGTTCTAGTAGCTAGGATTGTCCTGTATATAAGGTAGAGGAATAAAGAGGAGCCCAAATGTGAGCCCAGGACATGGGCAAGGGGTAGCAATATCATAGGGATGTGCAAGCATAGTGATAGGTGTGAAAGGTCAAAGATCAAAGGCCACATAGGCAGGGCAAAGGGTGAAACTACAGCATAACATCGGTAAAACACATGAGTAGGGTGAAGGGTGAGCATGATGGCTCCAAGGGTACAGTAATAAATAGTGTCAAGGTGAATAAGAAGAAAGAGAAAGTGTACAAGGTGGCCAGGGGAAGATCCTGGGCAGATACAAGGACAAAGAATGGTAATGGGGAAGATTCCCAGATGTGACCTGTGAAGGTCCAAGGTGACAAGAACAAAGGACATTCTTGGATAGGCATGGGAACAGGTCTATGGCAGAGGGTAGGATGGGGGAGATAACTTGGAGTGGGGATGAGGATGGAAGATGATGAGTCTGAGTGAAGTCAGGCCATAGATCCAAGCAAGAGGGTCACATTAGGAATGATGATGGCCTCCCTAGGTAAGGAGGGACAAGGACAAGGGACAGGGTACAGGTGCAAGGATGGCTCTCACAGGTGTGAGACAGGGGCTGAGCCAAAAAAGGGATAGGGGCTAGGCAAGTTGTAACACTTCCTGTACATATGAACTCTGGCACATTCTCTTTAGAGACACAACTCCTATATCTTGGACCTTGTCCATACTTACAATACATACTTACATTCCATTCCTCTTACCTTCATATATACTAGTCTCCACTCCATTCTATCCTCCATATCTGTGCTTCACTTAAGAGCACAGCTCTGGCATTTCCTTACCTCTGATCCCTACCTTACAAACCAGCTCCACTTCATTAGTAATATCCCTTGACTCTGTAGTATATAAAGCCTTGGAACACTTCTGTAACTCCTCAGTTCAAATATCAACTTAGTTAACTTCTCTCCCCTCCACTTGAGCTTTGAAAGCTCTCCTCTGAACCTCTGCTTGACTTGACGTCTAGAATATCTTAAGTCTTACTCCAACCCGCTTGTAAATTCCAGGACATCACAGACTCCTGACAAGGGTGCACCACATACAGTGAAGCCAAGTCCCATCCAAACAACTCTGGAGTTCTGGAGCTTTGTTATCCCCTTGGAGTTTCATAATCTTAACACCAGGACCTAATTCACCTATGAACAACAAGGAAGATTACCCTGACAATGATAAAGATGGAGACATGGCCAACAAAATAACCCTCCCTGGAAAGTTCTCTGGAAAAGCAAAAGATGCCCATAGATGGCTCCTGTCCATGGATGGATATTTCACCATGGCCAACACTATGGGTACTGCCAAGGTCATTATTCTTCTTAATAGAATGTCTTATAACAGAGGAAAGGCTTTTGCTGAAGTGATCCTATCACTGCAAAATATGCATCCATGTTTGACACCTACCAGGCATCACATGTAAGGTTGATTTGACCCTTAACATTGTCACTCTACTCTCATGAATGTTAGTATGGCAATGTGGTGAGATGGACATGTTATGATTCATCCATATGTCTACTTTTTTCCCTACTCTTTCCCCTTTGCTTGCCCTAGCCTTGCCTATGCTTCTCACATCTTACACTTTTGTCAGTCATGGTCAATCATGGTCAGTCACATTCCTCTTCATTTAAATCTTAAACTACACAGCCTAGCCCAGGTTCTATTTTGAACCCTTCCCCTCCACCCCAGGTAGTGCCCCATTTTATCTCCACTCTTCATCTCTGGCTATTGTCCCTGTTCCATTCCATTTTGTGCCCTTGCCATAGTATCCCTGCTCAGACACCACACGCATCCCCTCCCCCTTTACCCAGTACTTACTATCTCTGACTCGGTCCGTGCACAGTAGGGTACCACATTTAAACTGCTAGTTAGTACAGCTGTATCCTAGCTTAGCTTCCTGAATCTTATCCTCAAAAGCTCACCTTTGCACAATTCACCTTTGTCTGTTGCTGGACCAGCTAGGACCTTTGCACCCCTTGCCCTCGACAACAAGGCTTTAGACCTGAGTTGACAAGGCCTTAGACAGTTGATCTTTGCCTCTGCCTGTGTCTTTGCTCTCCAGAGCCAACAACTTTGCCTTCATCCTTGTCCCCCTAGTCCAGAGCTTCCCCTTTCAGGTCTATGGTTGCCCTTTCCAGGTTGAACTGTAACAGGACACATACCAACAGTTGGGCTTGAAGCTTGATCATTTGATGTTTGAATATCTGGATGATGGTGGCATGGGTGACCCTTTGATTTGGAATTTTCACACCATTTGTGGCACATGCAGCAACATTGATCATATGTCTAAATGTGGGGTATTCCAGAGCTAAGATGGGCTCATGCAATGTTAGAACAAAGTGAAAGTCTTGAGTGCTTCACATATAACCTATCTGATCTGTATTGATGAGCCACTGAATAGCAGCTTCATGGAATAATTGATCACTATATGGGGTCAGTTCTGACTTTGCAACAATACAGTGGCTCAAATAAGTGTCCCAATGTTGGGCCATTTTGGAAAGACTTGACATTTACAAGAGAACCAAAATATATTAGCTCTAATCCTTGCAGGGTCATCAATAGCCCTAACCCTTGCCCTGAAGATGAGCTCTTGGTCATGTGATTTGGTTGCCATGGAACTGAGATATAAGCATTTTAAAATGACATGTCATTGGGACACTTATTTGACCCTGATGTTACTAGTCATTATGTAGTAAATAACATAAGAATTTGACAGCTTCTGATGGATGCTATACTCTAGTCTTGTCTTATTATGTAAATTACATAATCATAGGTGATATAAATGGCATATACCAACCCTGCTTTACCATAAAACCCATTTCTATCTCTTTTAGAGCCAATATGCTTATTTTTAATGAATCTGGCCTTTCTGTTTATAAAGTCTAGTCCAAAAATAATCTGGGGGAGTCTGCTATGACAAGGGCCATTAACAGGATCAACCAAGACAAGGAGAACATTGAATTAGAATGTTCTTGTAAGCTTTCTCCTACTGCCAGGAAAATAATTGTCTCTAGTATTATTATCTGAAGAGCTGAAAATGCTGTCCAGGCCACTCCTCTTATCAATTCCACCCATCCCTTGCTGTCCCTTCCCAAACTGTGCACCATGTGCACATGTCTGCATTCCTAAAGGCTATAGTCCAGAAAAAGTGTCTGTTAATTATAAGATATAGACTGATCTTTGCTTTCAAGCATCAAATTTGCACTGTGCAGGAGTAAACTAGGGTCATCTGGTCAGATGAGACCAAGATAACTAGGATTTCATCAAATGAAAGGGTATATGTTATGTTCAGACCCAGGTAGGTCCAAGACATAGACCAGTAGGTGACTTCTTATCAAGAAGGTCCTAACAGGGGTGTCAGATGACAGAAGAAGGTAATCAAAGAGGTTGCATATGTGGGTATACAAATACAAGTGGGGTAGCTTCAGTATGGAGGGCAAGGACATCAAAAGAATGTGCAAGCCTAAGTGACAAGTGTGAAATAATTAAGGTAGAAGGTCACATAAGCAGGGCAAAGGGAAAACTACAGCATAACGTCAGTGAGACACATGGGTAGTGTTACGGTTCGATCAGGGGTGGGCAACCGTAGACCCAAAAGTGATGGCTCAAGTCGAGGATGTGGGAGAGCTAATGTCGGAAAAAGCTAGGGTACCATTCTAATGTGGGGATGATAAGATACAATTCGGGAATGACCATTACTAATACAGGTCAATGTCATTACGATCCTCGTGTCTATCATGTTCCTGGTATATGCTTCTTTTCTTCTCTTCAACTTTCTTTTTCTCATCCACCACGATGCCACCAGTCGCTCACAGGTCAAAACACACTTTCCAGCCCTTAATGGCGCAGTGCCGCCATTGTGGAAATCCCTACAAGGCCCAAGGACTCAAGAAACACAAGAAGAGTTGCAAGAATCGTGTTCATAACTCGCTGGATCAAGAACATTACGCCCAAGAATTTGAGGAGGAACTCCAACGAGGTGTGTGTTTTACCACATATTCTCAAATTCACACAGCTCACATTTCAGCATCCCCAGATGTATCGACTGGCAATGACAGTGCAGCAGACTTTAAGTAGTAATCTAGGATCAGGACCAGGACGAAGTGAGTCGTCAGCACACTTTTCGGGCGCGGTCCAGGCCACTTCTGGCTTTCACGAACTTGGTGAGTAATTTAAAATATTCCGTTCAGATTTACTTGCTCATTCCTCGTTTGACAGCATTCAGACCCCCAGAGCCTGAGCCTGCTCGCAGGGTCAGCATGCCTGACTCATATGCCTGGGGCCACGAGGATACCTATGAGGAGCAACATGCACCCCAGAGCACTGGTAAGTTCACATATTGGAAATTCCATAAACAGTTAAACTGATCGGTGCTTTATAGCAGTGTCTGATGTATCTATGCACGAAGTCAGCGGTCCCACAGTTACCCTTTCCCCCCAAATATCTGGATCCGAAATTGCTGAGGACTTCAAGACTGAATATCACCCTTGTAGCAGCTGTTTGACGACATTCCAATCGGCTGAGGACTTCGGCCAATTGGCCGAAGGACCCGCACCGCAACCAGACAAACAGCCATGGCGACCATTCTGAACAGTGGCAGATCTTGAGTTTGCTGATATCGCAGTTCAGGCGGGACTGAATGCCTCTCACGTAAATGCCCTGCTTGGTCTCATCTCCCGGGCAGCGAGCAAGAATGCAAATATCACGTTCAAGAATGAAAATGATCTTCGTCTTGCATGTGATTGGGCAGCACAGGAACTGACACCAGTAAGTTACATTATTTTATGGATTGTCAGTTTGTTACCTCTAAAGAACTTAAAGCATGTCATTTGTACTTAGTTCATGAAGTTGGAGGTCACAGCTGAGTACCAGAAGCAGCCGAAAACCTTTGATGTTTATTTTCAGCCGCTGTGGGACTGGGCGCTCGACCTGTTGAACAACCAACTAATCACCCCCCATTTCGTCTGGGATGCACAATGCTTGTATAAACATGATGGTAACGAGTACAAACGTTTCTACACCGAACCATGGACAGGTGATCGATGGTGGAATATACAAGTACATATGTTCATATTTTAGTCTGATTCCCTTGTTGTACGTTGTTCATTGTAACCATACATAATAATCCTTGACACAAATTAAGACCCATCTCTCCAATGTCCCATATGCCGTCCCCTTCGCTTTCATACTATATGCAGACAAGACCCGACTGTCGTCCCATGGAACTGTTAAAGCATATCCTGTCGTGGCACAGTGTGTGAACTTGCCGATAGATATACGAAACGGTGAATGCTTTGGAGGCGGTTGTATCATTGGTTGGTTACCGATCGTAAGTATTCTTAATCCAAAGTTCTGACTTGTCTGAGACGGATTCAGATCTCATATTGATCACACCAGGTACCCGAACCACCAAAGAAGAACATAAGATGACATGGACAAATTTCAAACGTGTCATTTGGCATCAGTCATTCGCAAGGTTACTCGAAGATCTTGTTCAGCTCTTGCGGACCGGTTACAAACATAAATGCTATGACAACATCGAGCGCTGGTTGTTCCCACTAATCCTAATCCTCTCAGCAGACTACGAAGAACAGTAAGAATGATTTGGATTCTTCTTAAATATGAAGTTGACAAATCATTCCCAGATGTATGATGGCCTTGATACGTGGCACCAAGGGCAAATGCCCATGTCCTGTGTGTCTGGTGCCTCTCGACGAGCTACGCGACCTCTCTAAGACATTTCCCATGCAAACAATAAGCCAAGCAGTTGAGGGGTATCAAGTGTATCCGAGGAAGAAGACTCAAGGTAACGATATCCTCAAGGCACTAGGTTTATGACCAGTTGAGGTACATTGCTATTTTTCGTCAAACCCGTATTCAATTCATTGGTGACTTATGAGTATAGAATGTGTTCTGGAAGGTACAAAATTCGGAACCAGAGGAAGCACTCAGCTTTGACCACCTACACTACCTGCATGGCAGGCTTTGGGATAAACATATGCTCGAAGACATTAAAATAATATTGAAGGCGCTTGGACGGGATGCTTCCACCAAAGTAGAGGAGCGGTAAGTGATTTCCCACAATCGTGCTCTTATGTTTTGACTGAATGAACAGAATTTGTCGACAGAGTATCTGGTTTCCCGAGATGGCGTGATCTGGCCCACTTTGACACCATGATGCACATCACATTCTCAGACAGCAACAAATTGAGAGATCTTGCGAAGGTAGGTCTCTTCTCAATCGTTTTGCAGCCCCAGCAGCATATAGGATGTGATTTAATTTGAATTCGGATCCCGGCCATTATCTTTACAGCAAGTCTTCTATGTAGCGCTCGATGTTCTTACCCAAACTTCGAGTCCAGCAAAATATCACTTGCTGCGAATGCTTGCCAGTTACCTACAAATCAACAGCCTAATAGGTCTAGATGTTCACACAGACAAAACGCTTGCCATGATTGAGAGTGAGCTCATTGTTTTGGCAACAAACTCCAGGTGTGTAAATTGTATCCATTCTTAACCTCACAACGGAATCTACTAAATCTATCCAAGGAATATATCAAATTTGCCAAGCGCAGTGATATCAAGACCCTCAAGCTCAATTGGAACTTCCCCAAGGTCCACCTGTGGAAACATGTCGTATGGGACATTCGAATAAAGGGAGTCGCCCGTAACTACAGCACCCGTCCGAACGAAAAAATGCATGGGGCACTCAAGGATGCATACGCCAATTGATCAAATGGGAAAAACATCGAAAAACAAGTATGATTTTTTCTCTACAGTGACTATCAATTTTAATACGTGTGTTGTAATATCAGATCCTCCGTGTTGATCACCACCGCCTGGCCATCAAACTACTCAATCACCACATAGAAGCCGAGAGTGAATGCCAGAGTGCAAGCACAGATGATGATGCCACAGAGGTTGTTGAGTCTGTCGCTGATACATCGGCACTGGGAGCGCCAATGCACATTCACCTGGGTTCTCCATGTCCGCTGTCTGTTACAACTCATCCTAGCCCCTATCCTTTTTCGGCTCTAGCCCCTGTCTCACACCTGTGAGAACCATCCGTACACCTGTACCTCACCCCTCATCCTCGTCCCTCCTTGCCTAGGAAAGCCATCATCGTCTCTAACGTGACCCCCTTGCTTGGTCTAATGACTAGACACCACTTGGACTCATCGTCATCCGCCCCGTCCCTATTCCAAGTTACCTCCCCTGTCCTACTCTCCGCCACAGACCTGTTCCTGTGCCTATCCAGGAACGCTCCACCCTCCTGTCACCTTGGACCTTCACCGGTCACATCTGGGGATCTTCCCCATCACTGTCATTTGGCCCTGTATCTGCCCAGGATCTTCCCCTGGCACCCTCGTACACTTTCTCCTCTTCTTATTCACCTTGATGTTCTTCATTTACCTTACCGTTGGTGCCATCGGCACACCCCTTCACCCTGGTCATGCGTCCTATCAACGTCATGCTGTAGTTCTCCCTTCGCCCTGCTTACGCAGCCCCCACCCTTGCTTATTTCACACCTGGCACTTTAGCTTGCGTGTCCTTCTGACGTCCTCGCCCTTTGCCCACACTCTTGGCCCACATTCGGGCTCCTCTTCATTCATATACTTATATACCAGACACTTAGTACACTTATTCCCTATCTTGATCTTGCCTGGTACCCGCCTGGTATTCGCCTGGTATTCGCTTGGTACCTGCCTGGTACCTGCCTAGTACCCATGGACTTCCCCTAGTGTTGTAGCACTCGTACTTTGCACTTTGCTCAATGTCCATCCCCTTGATCATCTTCTACTGCTGTCTGGCGCCCCCGTCAGGACTTCCTCAATTAGAAGATGCCACCAGGCCTACGTCCTGGCCAACCCGGTTGGAACGGAACACTGTCTACCATCGCAGAGATCGAGTATGTGCACTGTGAGGACCGTGCATTTGAACACTTCCGCCGTAAACTTACAGAGTTCATCA
>JBBPSX010000471.1:0-12364 GCA_038093815.1 Neoboletus cf. brunneissimus | reverse complement strand
TACGAGGAATGAGTCATGTGACAATCGGTCACGTGATTAATGGAATAGGAGTCCGAGTGGTTACGATGTTATCTCCTGTGATGTGATGAGTGATCATTAGATAAAAGAAAAGATAAGATCAGATCATATGAATCAGATATCTAATCTGATAAGATAAAGAAAAATGATAAGTTGTAAAATAATAGGATAAGGTGAAAATGAATATCATAGTTACTGGTCCGTAACAATGGCATCTTCATGGACAATACGAAAGTTAAAGCCATTCGGGAATGGCCAGCCCCAAAAACAGTTAAAGGAGTTAGGAGTTTCTTAGGTTTGGCGAACTTCTATCGCCAATTTATTAAAGACTACGCATCAGTGGCCAGACCACTTCATGACCTCACGAAGAAGGATGAACCGTTCCGTTGGGAAGAAGCCCAGCAGAACACGTTCGATACCCTGAAATCCCTATTTATCACCACACCCATTTTGGCTTATCCAGATGACACATGCGAGTATTGCCTAGAGTGCAACACATCAGATTTTGCCACAGGTGCCGTACTTTCCCTTAAGAAGGATGACGGGCTCTGGCACCCTGTCGCCTTCTCTTCCCACGCTATGACTCCGCAGGAACGGAATTACTCTATCGCAGATAAAGAGATGCTTTCAGTCATTCAAGCATTAGAGCAATGGCGTCATCATCTAGAAGGAGCTAGACACACCTTTGAGATTTGGAATGACCACGCAAACCTGCAATGGTTCATGACTAGACAAGATCTCAATCGCCGACAAGCGAGATGGGCTATGTATCTTTCTAGATTTAATATGACCTGGCATTACAAACCAGGATCAACCATGACAAAACCAGATGCTCTCTCTAGAAGAGAAGACCATGCCGAGGGAATCGAAAACGATAACAAAGGAGTAGTAGTCATTTCCCTGGAGAAGATCCAATCTAGCATCGTGATTAACGATGATGGGGCTATTTTACGTCAGAAAATATTTAACGCGACATGCTTACTTACCAAAGAAGACGTCAAGAAGCTTGAGAAGAAGGGAATCGTCGCTGATGAGCACGATGGCATTCTCTTCGACTCCTATGGGCGTATTTACATCCCAGACTCGAACATTCTCAGGATGGAAATCCTCGAGAAACATCATGACTCCCCTGTAGCAGGACACCCAGGCTATGACAAGACGCTGAAACTGCTGCAACATAACTATTATTGGCCAGGAATGGCTACATTCGTTAAATCTTACATCGCTCGATGCGAAACCTGTCAACGGTTTAAAGGCACGAACACAGCCCCAGCAGGCTTGTTACAACCCTTACCGATACTGAACGCCCCATGGGAACACATCACAGCCGACTTCATTACGGGTTTACCCGAATCCCACGGTTACACCGCTATTCTCACCGTCGTTGATTGACTCTCTAAGGAAGTGGAATTGATTCCATGTTCCGACACATGCTCAGCCCTGGATACAGCCAGGCTATTTCTCAATCATGTTTGGAAGCATCACAGCCTTCCTAAATCTATTACGTCAGACCGTGGACCTCAATTTGCCACACAAGTTATGAAAGAGGTTAACCAGGCCCTCAATATTACCACTAAATTATCCACTTCTTTACACCCTCAAACGGATGGACAATCGGAGATTGTAAACAAGGAAGTAGGAAAGTTCCTTCGAATCTTCTGCTTTGATAAGCAAAAAGCATGGGCCGACTGGCTTGCTGTCGCTCAATTTAGTATCAATAACAAAAAACACGCAACGACTAAGAAGTCACCCTTCGAAGTCACTCATTCTTACGAACCACGCATGGGTATAGAACCCCTTTCAAAGAACAAGGCGCCAGCAGCGCAGGAGTTCACGAAAGATATGCAAGGAACCATAGACGAGGTACAAAAAAATATGGAAAAAGCTCAGCAGCAAATGAAGTTGCAAGCAGATAAGCACAGAACAGACGCTCCGGAGTATACCGTCAGTCAAGAAGTTTGGCTTGCTATGGAAAACTTACGTCTTACACGTGCATCAAAAAAATTATCTGAGAAGTGGCTTGGTCCCTTCAAAATTATGGAACTCATCGGCCGGAATGCTGTTAAACTACTTTTACCCAAATCTATGCAGATCCACCCAGTAGTCAACATTTCTAGGGTGAAACCATACCGTGAACGTATGGAGGGGCAATCCTCGTACCGACCGGGACCGGTAACAGTCACCGAAGACCGTGACAACGAATGGGAGATCGATTATGTTGTCGATTCTCGCCTCAAATGAGGCAAACTTGAATATTTAGTCCACTGGAGGGGCTACACTGAGTTGGACCGTACATGGGAGCCGAAATCAAATCTGACGAACGCAAAAGATGCAGTTCGAGAGTTTCATGAAGCCCACCCATCAGTGCCTAGAGCGCTAAGTATCCCACCCGATCAATTTATGTTACTCTTTTCTAAACGACCGAACCTTTCACTACTTTATCTTCAAAGCACATCCCCTATAATCGTCTGGAAGCCGATTTATAGAGAGGGGGTAGTGTTACGGTCGCGTAACAGAGTGTACTCGCGATTCGTACTTATCACTTTTCTTTCAGTTCCTCAGTCACGTGACTAGATCACGTGCACACCACGTCTATTTATTTCTCTTTCTTACCTTTCTCTAGGAGACAACGGACTCCGTGCAACTCTGAGATACCCCTTGAGGGTCACGTGACAAGGTCATGTGCTAGTCCAGATCTCAGATGGACACTTTATCCATATATGGTTATATTTCTTCACACATTCATCTCCGTCTTTATTAACTTCCATTCTGCCACACCGTGTGTGCGCCTCATGCTTTTCATTACCGTTACACTTCCATTTTACATGCATATACCTTGCTTATTTCATTACCGCTCGCCCTATGCCCTAGATCAGAGATCTAGATACAACATGTACAAACACTAGTATGAATATATAAGCCCAGGGAGCTACGGCTGATATCTCCAGTCTAGTTCTCTTGGGAGTTCACACCCAATAGTTCCTCTCAGTCACTTCCCTCTTCCAGTTAGGTTTTAGTTGATTTTGCCTAAGCCTTGCTTTGGGCCATTTCATTCGGAGTGATGCAATATGTTCCGGAACATTGGAGTTGCCATTCCAGCTTATGTTGAAGAGTTGCTGGAAGATGTGGAAGGCGGAGGAGACACTTGGAGCATTGAGAAGTGAGATGAGTTTGTCCCAGAGATTTTTTGTGGAGATGCAGGACTCCGTCTTGAGTAGGAGAGCGTCGGAGAGACATTCCTGTATGATGCCGTGCACTTTTTCATCACACTCCTTCCAGTCATGGACATCCGAAGCAGTTACTCCGGTGGTTCCAAGGGCAGGTTTTATGTCCGTCCTGGAGACAACTCCATAGGCTTTGCTGCTTTGGAGTTTCCGAGTGGTCTTGACTTTCCATAGTGGGAAAGTTTCAGGTCCAGTTAGGATTTCGTCACTTCGGATGTTATCCGATGTTTGAGGGAAATGCGAGAGCGCTGAGGGATGCGCGAGTGGATGAGTTGTTTGCTTATTGGGCACGAGCAGGGCTCATAACCTGTCAAAGTCTGGAGGTCCGAAGGTCTGGAGTATAGTGGAGCAAATCCAGTGCTAGTCGTACTGGAGCTCAGCTGTTGCCTAAGGGGCGAAAACAACTGAGGTGCTGGGAAGAGAAGTGGAAGCCTAAGTAGTGTATGGTGGAGGCACACTCGTACCTCAATAACTGTCAGGGAAGACGTAGGAAGGGAAGAATGTAGTAATGGCCATAGCCAAATGACAGCCATGTAGTGTAATAGAGGAGAGTGCTCTGGAGTTTTAACTCCTAAACTCCAGAGTAAGAACTCCTAGCCTCTGGAGCTGGAAACTCCTAAACTTCGGAGTAAGTGAAGTATCTATGTGAGTTCTCCAGAGGCTCAGAGAACCGGAATACCTTCCGGAGTGAGCAGTATTTTGTCACATATTGACCTCCATTCCATAACATTAGTCTCTTGTTCTCAATTAGTATTAGTTCTGCTTCTCTTTCCTCTCCGCACCTGTGCTCACTTAGAAGCACTACATCTTTCTACGGACTCTTACCAATCTGCTTAATCCTTCATTATAAATCCTATGTAACTCCAAGTATATAAACTCCTAGTATTCCTGTACTTAGCCTCCAGTCTGAATATTAACTTAGTCTCACTCCTGACCTCTGAACTCGAGTCTCTAAGACTCTCCTCTGTCTTCTCTCGACTTGGTACTTCAAAATTACCTTAAAGTCTCTCTCACTCTGATACTCCGAAATTGGGACCACCAGGACTCTCACAAGGGCACACCACATATGATGAAGCCAAGTCCTGCCCCCAACAACTCCAGCGTTCTGGAGTTAACATCCAGAGTGACCTGGACTTAACAGTATATTCAGACTCCTACTTGTGATAGTCCCCGTTAACTCTCCATGGCTACGCATACAACCAGATCCCAGACTTGTGCCCTTGGTGCTAATCACCCCCCATCCCCACGATACAACCCATTGAGCTTTTTTGGAAGTGGCTGATGAGGTCCAGAACTCATTGACCAATTCTGGAGCTTCTCAGCTTGCCACACTCCAGGCTCCACTTTGCAAGGACGCCCTCCTGTAGAGTCTCTGACTCCGGGAGTGTGGATCATCGAAATCGACGAAGAAGCGCAGACTACCCCTGCCACCAGTCATGCCTCTACCCAGAGAGGCAACGACTTCTGTACCCCAAACGACAGTGACATCCTGGACTTCCCCAGAGATGAACCGTCCAATAATTACCCAGACTTCCCAGGTGACGACAATGAACAACCTGATGACCATAACTCCGACAACAAGCAGATTCCGCAAGACACCCTCGCCCTGCTTGCCAATGCTATCAGTGACCTCACCCACTCCACTTGTCGCCCCTCCTCCGACTCTACCCCTTGCACCAAAGTCCGAGAACCAGATCAGTTTGATGGGACAGATCCCCAAAAACTCCGAGTCTTCTTAGTGCAATGTGTTATGGTTCGACCTAGGGGTGGGCGACTGTAGACCTGAAAGATAGAAGCTCTTGGTGGGAAAGGCGAAGACCAAGGTGCAGAGAGAGGGGTGGATGTAAAGTGTGTCTAGAGACGAGATGCAGGGGGAAACTAGGATCAGAGGTCCGAGGTTCCAGTCGACTCAGGTCAAGTGCCTTGTTGTCGAGTACGAGGTATGCAAAGGGGCTAAGCCGGTCCAGTAATAGGCGAAGTTGGATCACGCAAAGGTGAGCTTCAAGAGGTAGATTCGGGAAGCTAAGCTAGGGTACAGGAGCGCTAGCCAGCTGTTTAAGTACTGTACCCTACTGCACACAGACCGAGTCAGGAATGGTAGGTACAGGGTGAAGGGGAAAGGGATGCACATGGTGTCTGAGCAGGGGTACTACAGCACAGGCATGAAATGGAACAGAACAGAAGCAATAGTTGGAGATGAAGAGCGGAGATGAAAGGGGGCGCTGCCCGGGGCGGAGGGGAAGGGTTCGAAAAGAACCCGGGCTAGGCTGTGTGGTTTAAGGTTTAAATGAAAAGGGGCCATGACCGACTGTGACTAACAGGAGCGCGAGACGTAAGAAGCATAGGTAAGGTTAGGACAAGTGAAGGGAAGAGAGGAAAAAGGTAGGCGTAGGAAGGGATTGTAACATTACCCCCGGTTTATCCTTCGAGCCACTGGTGAAGAAATCTCAGTAGAGGTCAGCCAACCCACCATAGGGGGAGCCAGTGATGTTACCCCAGGCGATGTCGTCATAGACATCATCGTTGTTGTCGTATTCCAGGGTAGGGGGGCGTGGGGGTGTGGGTAGGGAACGGCGAGGGGGTGTTGGGGTGGGCCGACGACAAGGGCGAGAGGAGGTGGGACAAGGTGGTGGTACTGGATGAGGTGGGGCGGCAGCAGAAGACGAGGAGGAGTGGGTACAATGCGAGGACGAAGACGTTGTTGAAGACATTTGAGAGGAGTGGATAGGTCAGTAAAGCGAGCAATGGGAGCCGTAGTGGCCTGGGGCCCAGCGAAGGCAGTGTGGGCATTGATAGTACTGACAGTCGGATCTCATGTGACCCAGGTGGTGGCATTCATAGCAGGTCTCGGCATACCGAGGGTGAGAAGGGGGAAGGGCTGCGTGTCCTTTGTGTCCAGTCCAGTGAGCTTCCACTCGCTCCATAAAGCGGATTTCATCATTGTTCAGTGGGGAGGAAGAAGCGGAGGGGATGTTGGGGGCAAGGGTAGAAAAAGTCAAGAGTTCGGTGTCATAGTATTTGATCTCTTTGAGGAATTCTAACATGCCCAGCTGGTACATGGCCATGACGAGGTTTCCCTCGAGTTCTTCCGTGATCTGGTCAATTTGTAACCTGAGGATGGCAACATGGGCACTAGCAGGGGAATTGGGGCGTGCAGTAAGGAGGTGGAGATGGGAGTACTGCAGGTAGGCTTTATATAGGGCCCAAAGGGGGGAGCAGAGGTTGAGGTGGGAGGAGACGGAGACCATAAGACAAGAGTCGCAAAGGAGGGTACGTAACTGTTGGAGTGCTTCCCCATCGGGGAGGTCATCCCAGAGGCGGTGGGCGAAGATGGGGAGGTCTACTGAGAGGATCGTTGTGGGAGTAGCAGGGCCTGCAAGAGGAGCAAGAGGAGGGTGGTGAGGGGGAGGAGAAGCAGAGCCCCAGCCAGGAGAAGTGATGCAGGACAAAGGCATGGATATGTCCTTAACAAAGGGTATAGGATTGTAAAGAGTAGAAAAAGGAGTAGGCGAGGCAATAGTTGACGGAGGAACCAAGGAGACAGAGGAGGTGGTGATGGAGACCGGGATGGTGGCGGGGTAGTAGTCATCGGAGGGGGCATCAGAGCAGGGCATAGTGGTTGGTGGGTTTAGGTGTGAGAGGAAGGACTGGAGGGGAAGTGTCTCGGATGTCGTTTTTTATAATCAAGGAGGGCGGCTTTCGAATGTTTGAGGTTGCGCTCAGGGACCCAGGAGTCTTCCTCCACAGTATACCCTTTCCAATGTATCAAATACGAGCGGGAGCAGGTGAAGCCCTGGTGCTTCAGAATCTTCTTGATTTTGTATTCCTCTTCGCCGTCTACAAGGTCCGGTGGTGGAGCAGGAAAATTGGGGCCATGTACGGAGTTTTCCTTGTACGGGGTTAATAGGGAGGTGTGGAAGACAGGGTGTATTTTCCAGGTAGAGGGGATGCGGAGGCGGTAGACGATAGGGGAAAGGGTTTCAGTGATGATGAAGGGTCCTTCCCGTTTAGGTGGGAATTTGGGGTTGACGACCGATCGTTTCAAATTGCAGGCTTTGAGCCAAACCTTATCTCCCTTTTTGAATGGTTTAAACTTCCTCTGGTTGCGTGACGTCATTACCTGTCATGCAAGTTCATGGGCCGCTAGGGCTTCATCACAGGCAGCTGTCAAGTTCTTGATGCAGGAGGCGACTGCCGGTAGGGCGGTCTTGGAGATGACCGATGGTAGGGCACAGGATTCATAGCCCATCATGAGGTAGAACGGAGATTGGTTGGTGACAGAGTGGGGGCGGTGGTTGTGGGCGAATTTGGCATTGGCAATCGAATCGGCCCAGGTCATAGGGTGTGCTCCACAAGAGATCCGCAGGTAGGTCTCGATCTCTTGGTTGACACGTTCAGTTTCCCCATCTGTTTGAGGGTGATAGGCAGTGGAGAGGGCGAGGTCGTAGTTAAGGAGTTTTCCAAGCTCTTTGGCAAATGCCAAGGCAAATTGAGGTCCCCAATCAGAAATGACCTTATCAAAGAGACTGAAGCGTTTGTAGACTGAGAGGAAAATGAGGATGGCGATGCCTTCCACAGTCACGGTTTTATTAGTGGGACAGAGAATCACCCCCTTAGTAAGCCCATGGTCGACCACGACCAAGAGAGAATCAAAGCCCCCGGATAGGGGGAGGTCAGTAATGAGGTCGCAGGAGATTTGCTGAAAGGGGCGGGTACAGGTCGAGCAGATGGGGGTGAGTGGGGGTACGGTGGGGTGGGTGTTGGGTTTGTTCTGCTGGCAGGTGGCACACCCTTCGACATAGTGACGAACATAGGAGGCAAGGTGAGGCCACCAAAATTTGGTGGCGACGAGTTGGCGGGTTTTAAGGTAGCCCGGGTGTCCAGTGGAAGCGTGGTCATGGCAGTGCTGGAGGATAGAGCAATGAAGGGAGGAGTTAGCAGGGATATAGATACAGCCATTATAGGTAAGGACGCCGGCAAGTAGTTGCCAGGGGGAGGTGCGGGAGCGAAGGAATGTGGGGGTGTCCTGGGAAAGAGATTGAAGTGCTTGCAGGGCACATGGATCGTTTGTTGAGGCGGATTTAATACGATCGGAGAGGGCGGTGTCGATGAGGCAGACAAAGAGAGAGGGGGGTAGGAGCATAACTCCTTGGTTATCTGCCTCTCGGGAAAGGTGATCTGGTCGGCGTGAGAGGGCATCGGACCCAGTGAGTTGGGATCCTGGAACATGGACAATTTTGAGGTTGAAGTTGGTGAGGTCAAGGAGCCAGCATGCCTGTCGACAGTTGAGGGTTTGGGGTGAGCGGAAGTAGGTGAGGTTTTTATGGTCGGTGAAAACTTGGACCAGGAAGGGGGAGCCATGAAGGTAGTGTCGCCAGGCTTTAAGGGCGCGAATAACAGCAAGGAGTTCTCTGTTGTAGATGTCATAGTTGCGCTCTGCAGGGATAAAGGACTGGGAGAGATAGGAGCAGGGATGCCAGTCACCATTCAAGTCGGTTTGGAGGAGGATGGCTCCAGACACGTACTTTGATGCATCAGTGGCAATGGCGAAGGGGGCGGATAGGTCTGGGAGGTGGAGGACAGGTTTCTTGAGGAAAAGCTGTTTAAGCCGTTGGAAGGCAGATTCGCAGGAGGGGGACCATTCCCATTTGGTCGCTTTCTTGATAAGGTTGATGAGGGGGCGAGCGATATTGGAATAGTCCGGGATGAACCGACGATAGAAGTTAGCGAAGCCAAGGAAGAAACGGACCCCTTTGACAGTGGTAGGCTGAGGCCAGGCAGAGATGCCTTCAAGTTTGACTGGGTCCATGGCGAGCTGGTCGGGTTTGATGATCATGCTGAGGTATTCAACTTCTTTGGCAGCAAAGGTACACTTCTTGAGTTTGAGGTGGAGGTCAAGCTCCATCGTGCATTGGAGGATGCGTTTGGTCCACTCCTCATGGGTTTTTGCATCGGGGGAGAAGACAAGGAGGTCATCCATGTAAATGACAAGCCATCCTTCTGCGATCATGTCGGAAAAGGAGTCGTTCATAAATCTCTGAAACATGGTGGGGGAGTTGGTCATTCCGAAGAACATGACCGTTGGTTCAAAGAGGCCTTTGTGGGTGATGAATGCACCCTTCCATTGGTGTCTGTCCTTGATTCAGACATTGTTGTACCCCCACCATATGTCAAACTTGGTATAAAGACGGGAGCCGTGGAGTTTGTCGACTAAGTCAGATATTAACAGAAGTGGATAGGCGTCTCAGATGGTGTGCTCATTCAAGTACCGATAGTCTTGGCAGGGGCGAAGAGAACTGTTCTTCTTCTTTATGAAGAAGAAGGGAGAAGCCTGAGGGGAGTTTGAGGGGCAGATCTTGCCAGTTTTAAGGTTTTCATCTAGGAAGGCTTCTGCTGCGAGTTGTTCTTCCGGGGCGAGAGGGTAGGCCTTGGCAATCTTCAGGACAAATGATTCGTTGAGGTTAATCTCGTGATCATAGGGGCGGGACAGCGGCATGGCAGTGGCCTCTTCATCAAAGACAGAGGCGAATTGGGAGTATTCAGGGGGAAGTATGACGGGTTTCTTTGCAGCTTCCACTGCTATGGTGAGGTCGGTGGCGGCGGTCAGTTTTCGGACAAGGAGGGAGTCTCTGGAGATGAAGCAAGAGCCACATTTGAGGATGCGGTTGACCACGTATTCAGTGTAGGTTGCTCTAATCCACTCGTTTTCGGAGAGGTGGTCTAGGTAGGAGTAGAGGTGCGAGTCCTCTGATGGGGTAGTATGGATGTGTTTTCGCAGGCGAGGGGGTTCTGGGCGGTGGAATTTGGAATCATGGCGGTGGATGTCCATTACCTGGGCAAGGAAGAGCTCTTCAGACTGGTCAATGGATTCATCAGAACAAATGGTGGGGGTGGCCCAGTCAATGGTTGGGTTGGCGGAGCGAAGCCAGGGGAGACCGAGGATGAGGTTCTCATGTCCGCAGTTCATAACATGGAAGGTTACCCACTGGGCAATCCCTTCGATGTTAATGAAGAGGTCGGCAGTGAACTTAATCACCCCGTCCTTGTTGTAGGAGGCGTCGACATTCTGGACTAGAATTGGTTCTTTCAGGCGTCGGATAGGGAGGTGGTGTTTGTGGACAAAGTCCCAGTCGATGCAGGAGATGTCTGCACCACTGTCAATGAGGGCTCGGGTTTCGACGGCTTTCAGGGTGTGCGAAGGTACGATGACTTGGACAGAGGTTTGCATTTTCTTAAAGATATCTCATACTAGTACAGAGGCACAAGAGGCGGTAGGGGAAGGAGGCGTCGAGGCTGCTTCCCCATTTAAAAACCCAAGGAGGTATAGTGGACCCGACGTATGGTCAGGGTGTCTTCTTCGTCATCCTTGCAGTCTATCAGGTTTGGGACATCGTCCCTCTCCTTCCCTTTGCCCTTATCCTTGGTTTCCTCAGCCACAGTGTTCACCTGTTTGCGAGGGGAGGTAAAATGGGGGCATTGGGCAGATCCGTGACCCAGCTTGCAGCAGCGGAAGCAAAGCTTCTTCTCGATGCATTGCTTCTTGATGGCTGGGGTTATCTTCTCGACCTTAATGGCCGAGGTATCCATCGCATTAGGGTCTTTCTTGGAGGTGGGGGTGGGGGAGAAGGAGTGGTAGTTCTGGCACGTAGGTTGTAGGTTTCGTTTGGCGATCTCGTCGGCTCGTTCCCACTGGATTTGGAAGTGGATGGCCTTGGAGTACCAATTGTTGATGGTGGTGGGGATGGTGTCGAGGGCCATGATTCATCTCATCATATAGGTGGGGATTCCTGCGGTGAAGTATCCTATGAGGACATTGCCGTCCTTAATAGTGGCCTGTTGGACCTTTCCTCGGAAGTTGGCGATGTACATAGGTGGAGAGGGGGGGTTCAAAGGTTCTGTCCTTCTTCAGCGTCATCCGGGTGGTGGAGAGCCAGGCTATGGCATTCCCGACAGTGTCTTGGTGTCGGAAGGCTTTGTAAAACTCGGTGGCAAAGTTGGCGAAGGTTCCAAAGGTTACGGTGGTGGGGGTAATGGCGTTTCGGTGGAAGGCTTCCGCCCAAGTTTTGGCGGTCCCTTCCGTCATGTAAAAGAGGGCGAACACGACCTTCTTGTTCTCATCGTTATAGACATCGGCGTTGACTAGGAGGTAGAATTGGACGGCGTCCATCCATGTGTCTGATTTCTTGTAATTCCCATCAAAGGCTTCAGGGGTTCCGATGCGGAGCTCGATAGGTTGGGTCGAAGACATCTTAGGGAAGGGAGGGGGAAAGACGGTTGAGTGGCGATCAGGGTGGGGGATGGTGGGGTGGGTTCTCGAGGGAGGGAGAGTTGGGCGGAGAGCTGGTGACTTAGGCGGAGGCTAAAGCGTTCTTGTTCTTTGTCGGGGATGTCGAGGTCTGTGGATTGTTCAGACTCTTCTTCAGAGGGAGGGTTCTCTTTGGTGTCGTATGGAGAGTCCGAGTAGGTGGCACACCACCCGTAAAGCTCAGAGGGATTGGAAATGGTGGGCAGTTTACGATGATAGTAACCACGGTAGGAAGAGCTTAGCTTTTGTTACGGTTCGACCTAGGGGTGGGCGACTGTAGACCCGAAAGATGGAAGCTCTTGGTGGGAAAGGCGAAGACCAAGGTGCAGAGAGAGGGGTGGATGCAAAGTGTGTCTAGAGACGAGATGCAGGGGGGAACTAGGATCAGAGGTCCGAGGTTCCAGTCGACTCAGGTCAAGTGCCTTGTTGTCGAGTACGAGGTATGCAAAGGGGCTAAGCCAGTCCAGTAATAGGCGAAGTTGGATCACGCAAAGGTGAGCTTCAAGAGGTAGATTCGGGAAGCTAAGCTAGGGTACAGGAGTGCTAGCCAGCTGTTTAAGTACTGTACCCTACTGCACACAGACCGAGTCAGGAATGGTAGGTACAGGGTGAAGGGGAAAGGGATGCGCATGGTGTCCGAGCAGGGGTACTACAGCACAGGCATGAAATGGAACAGAACAGAAGCAATAGTTGGAAATGAAGAGCGGAGATGAAAGGGGGCGCTGCCCGGGGCGGAGGGGAAGGGTTCGAAAAGAACCCGGGCTAGGCTGTGTGGTTTAAGGTTTAAATGAAAAGGGGCCATGACCGACTGTGACTA
>JBBPSX010000470.1:0-12364 GCA_038093815.1 Neoboletus cf. brunneissimus | reverse complement strand
CCCAGTGCCCTTGCTGTAGTACCCCCGCTTGGACACCATGCGCATCCCTTTCCCCTTCGCCCTATACCTACCATTCTTGACTCGGTCTGTGCGCAGTAGGGTACATTACTTAAACGGCCAGCCAGCGTCCCTGTACGGTAGCTTAGCTTCCCGAATCTACCCCTTGAAGCTCATCTTTGCGCGATCCGACTTCGCCTGTCACTGGACCGGCTAGTCACCTTCGCATCCCCAGCCCTCGACAACAAGGCCTTAGACCTGAGTCGACCGGAACCTCGGACCCTAGATCCTTGTTCCCACTTGCACCCCCACTTCCTAGTATCTCACACCTCATCTTTCCAACCCCTTGTCCCTTGGAGCTTTCACCTTTCGGGTCTACGGTCGTCCTGTCCTAGGTCGAACCGTAACAGGTGCCGTGCTCATGGGAGTTGCCCTTACGGAATGAGAATTGATTGTGGCAAATACGTCATCTAATGTACATGTAGGAAAATCAGATTTGTCGCAGTCTACCAGGGTGTTTTTGTCTGTAGTTTTATCGTCCAAACCCAGTGTATGACTACCAAGAGAAATAGAAGAAGAAGAAGAAGAGTGTTCGTAAATGCCCTCATTATCTATGAACTTTGTCCTTTTAAAGCATCCATGGCACGATGTTTGGCTTCCGCCTCAAACTTGTCCCTATAGTATGCTTTGGCTTCTGCTGAGACGAAGCTGCCTTGTGACGTTGCTTGTTGGGCGATCATCAGAGTAGGAACAGGTGGAAGGGGTCGACCTGTATAGTGCTGAGTGTTACAATTCGTTCTCACATCTACCTTTTTCTCTTTTCTCCTTTCTGTTACAACTTGCCTAGCCCCTATCCCTTTTTCGGCCTAACCCCTGTCTCACACCTGTGAGAACCGTCCGTACACCTGTACCTCACCCCTCGTCCTTGTCCCTCCTCGTCTAAAGAGACCACCACTGCCCTTAACATGAAACCCCTTGCTTGATCTTACAACTAGACACCACTCGGACCCTTCGTCATCCGTCCCCGTCCCCACTCCGAGTTACCTCCCCCGTCCTACTCTCCGCCCTAGACTCGTTCCCGTGCCTAACCAGGAACCCCCTTCTTCCCCTCATCTTGGACCTTCACCGGTCACATCTGGGGATCTTCCCCATCACTGTCATTTGTCCTCGTATCTGCCCAGGATCTTCCCCTGGCACCCTCGTACGCTTTCTCTTCTTCTTATTCACCTAGTCATTCTTCATTTACCTTACCACCAGTGCTATCGGCACACCCCTTACCCTAGTCATACGTCCACTGACATCATGCTGTAGCCTTTCCCCTTCACCTCCGCTTACGCGGCCTTTACCTTGGACATTTCACACTTGTCACTTAGGCTTGCGCGTCCTTACGACGTCCTCGCCCTTCACCCATGCCCTTGGCCCACGTTCGGGCTCCTCTTCATTCATTATCCTTATATACAGGACGATCCTAGCTAGTTAGACCCTAGCTCCAGCTTACCGGTTCCCCCCCTTCCAAACCTCATACCCACCGGTTTCCAAGCCTTGTACCTACCAGTCATACCCCTTGTATTCGCTTGCCCTGCCTATGCAACACCCTTGATCGCCTTCTTCCGTTGTCTGGCGCTCCCGTCAGGACATCCTTGATAAGAAGTCGCTTACCGGTCTACGTCTCGGACCTACCCAGGTTCAAACGTAACACTTTCCTCCTCTCACTCACCCAGCCTTACCTATGCTTCTTACATCTCACACTTCCATTAGTCACGGTCGGTCACAGCCTCTTTTCATTTAAAACCTTAAAACACACAGCCTAGCCCGGGTTCTTCTTCAAACCCTTCCCCTCCACCCTGGGCAGCCCCCCTTTCATCTCTGCTCTTAATCTCCGGCTACTGCTTCTGTTCCACTCCCTTTTGTGCCCTTGCTGTAGTACCCCCGCTTGGACACCATGCGCACCCTCTCCCCCTCACCCTATACCTACCTTTTCTGACTCGGTCTGTGTGCAGTAGGATATATTATTTAAACAGCTAGCTAGCGCCTTTGTACCCTAGCTTAGCTTCCCAAATCTAACCCTTGAAGCTCACCTCTGCGCGACCCGGCTTGGCCTGTCACTGGACCAGCTCCGCCTCTTCACATACTTTGTACTTGACAACAAGGCACTTGACCTGAGTCGACTGGAGCCTCGGACCCTTGATCCTCACTCCCTCCTGAGCCCACCCTCTAACTTTCCTTCGTATCTCAGTCTTACTCCGACCTTTGTCCTTGCCCACTAGGAGCTTCCACTTTCGGGTCTATGGTCGCCCCACCTTCGGTCGAACCATAACACTGAGTGACTTGCGCTTCAGCTGGGGGAGAGTAAAATGATGGATTTGGGACAAAGGTCCCAGAATTGTAGTCCCAAAGGTACTGTTGCCGGGTTTGGGGGCGAGGAGCCTGGCAGTTTGGGTTGGTTGGGCAATTAGGCCAAATATGGCCGACCTGTTGACACCCATAGCAAATACGATTGTCAGGACACGAAGGCAGAGTGGTTTGTTGGACACTAATGTCCATAGGAGCTCCTCTTCCAGGTTGGATGCCCGTTGGAGTAAAGCACTGATTTGGCCCAGCATGAGGCACAGATGACGTTTGGCTGGTAGGCCGTGGTGATGGATAAAAGTATTGGCCCTGAGGCCACAGAGGAGGACGTGGGAAGAAGGAACGAGACGGGAGTCCTTGTTCTATGGCCATTTGTTCAAAGGAGTGGCCAACTTTCCTGTATTGTTCCAAAAGATTGTGGAACTTTGAGGCTGAACCATTCAACTCTTGTTGTTGGTAAATTCAGAAGTCTACCGCCTTCTTCAGCAGACTAACAGAGTGATGGTTATCGATGTTTGCCTCTTTTACCAGGATTTTGTACTCCTGGAGGAAGATGTCGATTGACTTCCCATTTTGGTGTAACGCTTCTAGATGTTTCAAGGCCTTGTGTTTCAAAACATCTATCCGGAAATAGGCCTTGATGCTTGCCTGGATGTCTAGCCAATTTGGCCAAGCCTTTTCTCCTAATCTTCCTTGAGGTACCATTGTCTTGGGGTTGATCTCTTGTTTGTCCTCATTTTCTAAGAACATTTTGAGGGATAGTTGTGCGAAACTGGCTGCCTTATCCTCTAGGCGTAAAAGCACAGCTATGGTTCAAAGCTTGTTTGATTTCCATTCTTGGGCTTCTACCCACAACCATAACTTGACCCACCAAAGGCAGAACGTCTTCCTATCCCCATCCCATGTTCCGGGGTCCTTAACTCTTTTTGTTACATTGTCCTTTTCTCTTTCCAAATTGAGGTCTGCTATCCTTCTAACTGTTACGATTCACCTAGCCCCTATCCCTTTTTCAGCTCGAACCCCTGTCTCACACCTGTGAGCGCTGTCTGTACACTTGTACTCCGCCCCTCGTCCTTGTCCCTCCTTGTCTAGGGAGGCTGTCATCGTCCCTAATGTGACTCCCTTGCTTGGTTTTACGACTCGACACCACTTGAACCCCTTGTCTCCTGTCATCACCCCTACTCCAAGTTACCTCCTCCGCCCTACTCTCTGCCATAGACCCATTCCCGTGCCTATCCAGGAACGCCCTTCTTCCCTGTCACCTTGGACCTTCACCGGTCATATCTGGGGATCTTTCCCATCACCGTCATTTGTCCTTGCATTTGCCCAGGATCTCCCCCCAGCACCCTCGTACGTTTTCGTCCTTTTCTCATTCACCTTGACACTTTCCATTTACCTTACCATTGGTGCTATCTGCACACCCTTCACCCCAATCATGCGTCTTACCGACGTCATGCTGTAGTTCACCCTTTGCCCCTGCTTACGCGGCCTTTACCTTGTTCATTTCACACTTGTCACTTTAGCTTGCACATCCTTTTGATGTCCTTGCCCCTTTACCCACACCCGCTGCCCACATTCGGGCTCCTCTTCATTCACCTACTTATATACTGGACCTCTTCGTACTTATTCCCTATCTTTGTCTTACCTGGGTATCCCCTAGCATTGTAGCACCTGTACTTTGCACCTATACCCAATGGTCACACTTTGATCTTCTTCTACTGTTGTCTGGCGCCCCTGTCAGGACTCCCTCGATTAGAAGAAGCTCCCAGGTCTACGTTACCAGCTACCCAGTTGGAATGTAACACTAACCAAATTGTCCAAAGTATTGGAGTCCATCTTGATGAGTCCTTACTGTTTGGTATCTTCCAACCAAACTCTGGGGACTTTGCAAACTAGGCGACATAAAAAGTATTTCCTACTGCGGAGGTAATATCTCCTTCTCCGGTAGGTTTCGTAACAAGTTCTCTGGGGGCTGCAGTGACCAGGAACAAAACTACACATAAACTAGGTAAATTGATACGGATGCTCTACCTTCCAAATCACTTTGGGGACTAACGAAATGATATAGTCTCAGCCATAACCCTATGGCAGGGGCTACGTCGACCTTCACAAACAGAGCATGACCTCTGCACAGGTATCACCTCAAGGGAGGAACAAAGAAGGGTGATGTATCTAATGAGACTAAACTTCGCTCCTTAGGCAATCCCCTAAAGGCATCAGGGGTAGATGAAGAGAAAAGTGTAAAACAAAGTCCTTTGGCCCTAGAATCCAGGCAGTGTACTAGTAGTCCAATCCAAGTGTTATGGTCTCAATGGATTGAGCCTGCAACACTGGCTGGACGACTGATAGTGCATACACCAGAAGCTTGCGAGGTAAGAAGAGAGATGAGATGGGGATAGTCAAGTGCCAAGTAATTACTGTTAGAGCTCCAATGATCCCTCAAGGAAGAGACACAGCTCAACCCGCTAGTGAGACCTGAAAGCCAGCAACGAAGTGGATTAAACTGGGGATGCCAGTCACATAGTACCTACTTTATATATGTACAGGGAAGATGCATGGACCATGCTTGGCATGGGAATAATTACTAAGTGCTGAGTAATGTGAGAGTAAAGATGAGTAATGAGAAGCAACATGTTACAACTTGCCTAAACCCCTATCCTTTTTCAGCTCTAGCCCCTGTCTCACACCTGTGAGAACCATCTGTACACCTGTACCTTGCCCCTCGTCCTCGTCCCTCCTCGCCTAAGGAGGCTATCATCATCTCCAACGTGACCCCCTTGCTTGGTCCAATAACTAGACATCACTCGGATCCTTCATCTTCCGCCCTCATCCCCACTCCGAGTTACTTCCTCTGTCCTACCCCCCCACCATAGATCTGTTCCTGTGCCTACCCAGGAATGCCCTCCTTCCCCGTCACCTTGGACCTTCACCGGTCACATCTGGGGATCTTCCCCATCACCATCATTTGTCCTCATATCTACCTGGGATCTCCCCTGGTACCCTCGTACACTTTTCCCTGTTCTTATTCACCTTGACGTTCTTCATCTACCGTACTCCTGGTGCTATTTGCGCACCCCTTGCCCTAGTCATGCATCCACCAACGTCATGCTGTAGTATTTCCCTTTGCCCCGCATACACGGCCCCTACCCTCGCTTACTTCACACCTGACACTTTAGCTTGTGCATCCTTTTGACGGCCCTGCCCTTTGCCCACACCCTTGGCCCACATTTGGGCTCCTCTTGATCCGTTTACTTATATACCAGACCTCTTAGCATACTTATTCCCTATCTTCGTCTTGCCTGGTACCCTCCTAGTACCTCTTACCTGGTACCATCCTAGAACCTTGTACCCATGGACTCCCTTAGCGTTGTAGCACTCGTACTTCACACCCTATGTCAATGTCCACCTCTTTGATGATCTTCTACCGCTGTCTGGCGCCCCTGTCAGGACTTCCTTGATTAGAAGATCCTACCAGGCCTACATTCCCAGCTACTCGGTTGGAACGTAACACAACACATGAGAAGAAGAGTGGAAATTAATAACACATGTTGGTGATGTCATGGGTTTAGACCTGATCATGTGTGTGTTCCCATGGTCACGTGCATGCATCAAGTAGAAGTGAAGATAAAAATGGTGTGTAATGTGTTAAGTGTAAAAATGAAAAATAAGGTCTATAATATTACAGTTACCCCCTCCGTCCTACCCTCTGCCATAGATCTGTTCCCATGCCTATCTGGGAACATCCTACTACCCCATCACCTTAGACCTTCACTGGTCACATCTGGGGATCTTTCCCATCACCATTGTTTGTCCTCACATCTGCCCAGGATCTTCTCCCAACTTCCTCGTACACTTTCTCTTCTTCTTGTTCACCTTGTTGACTTTCATTACCATACCCTCTGGAGCTGTCACACTCACCCTGTACCCTAGTCATGTGTCTTACCAATGTCATACTGTAGTTTTCCCTTCACCCTGCTTATGTGGCCCCACCCTTGCCTATTTCACACCTGGCACTTTAGCTTGCATGTCCTTTTGACGGCCCTGCCCTTTGCCTTCACCCTCAACCCACATTTGGGCTCCTCTTCATTCATATACTTATATACCAGACCTCTTCGTACACTAGTACCTTACCTTGATCTTACCTGGTACTCCCCTAGTACCTTGGACCTATGGACTTCCCCTAGCGTTGTAGCATCTGTACTTCACACTATGCCCAATGTCCATCCCCTTGATCATCTTCTACTGCTATCTGGTGCCCTTGTCAGGATTTCCTCGATTAGAAGATGCCACCAGGTCTACGTCTCAGGCCTACCCGGGCTTGAATGTAACAGTCATCCAGTCACATTCATTCCCCATGTAGGTGTCAGACGAGCTATGACCCGTCCTCTGCAATCTCACAAGTATTCTAGCTTCCCAAGTCAATCCATGGCTTCATATCTCAACTTTCGAACAAGAAGAGCAATGCCGAGATGCTTGTCCATTGCAAATGTGAACTCATGCATGCTGTGTGGAGGATTCTACTAGACAATGAGTTTGTTGAGGCCTACAACAGTGGTATAGTAATCAACTGCTTTGATGGCATCACCAGGTGGGTGTATCCACGAATATTCACATACTCTGCTGACTACCCTGAGAAGTAAGCCTACCCATCAGGTGTAGTTGCACATGCTAACTTCAATTCCAGGGTCCTACTTGCAACAATCTGAGACAAAGGCCTTTGTCCATGTCCACAATATTTGATTCCTAAGTCAAACTTCCATTACTTGGGGTTTGTGAGTGACTTCTTGGCCCAACTGATGCAAGCTTGCCTTCATTTCCAGCACAAGGTCCTGAATGCTAGGCAGGCCATCTATGAGCTCAGCAGGGCCTTGAAGAGTATGCTGGTTGAGCGCATGTTGAAGCCCAAGTCACTTGTCCTGACGGTGGTAAGTGAATCAAATATCTATTGCATTTAGGGACCTCAGTGGTCCAACTTGTGACTTAGAATGCCTTCATTGAGCATCTCTCGCATCTTGGATTTCAAATTTTTCCTACCCTGGTGGTCAATTTATTGCACAAGTTTGATTTGGTACTGAAGTCAATACTCAAACACTTGATCAGAATCATCCATGTGGTTGACCTAGCTCACATACATATTCTCAATAAAAGATATCTACTATGGAACTCAGTACTATGGCCAAGCTAATACACTTCTAATAGGTTTTCTGCAGTCCCACCTTTCAGGCTAGATGCCATCCACTGTTTCCCAGACGATGTTGCTGATACTAGTCAGTGTCTGGTGCGGCACTTCAAGGAAGTCCTCCTGGTAAGGTTCACTCAGTATGCCTATTATTGGGTCCATGATAACCAGCGAGATGTGTAGTGTTCCATGCCTGTCTTCAAAGGGTTACTGCCACCTATCCATGACAACATTGTTCAGACCCTCCTATTCCACTGTTACAACTCGCCTAGCTCCTATCCCTTTTTCAGCTCAACCCCTGTCTCACACTTGTGAGAACCATCCATACACCTGTACTTCGCCCCTCGTCCTCATCCCTCCTCGCCTAGGGAGGCTGTCATTGTCTCTAACATAACTCCCTTGCTTGGTCTTACGACCCAACACCACTCAGACTCTTCATCTTCCACTCTCGTCCCCACTCCGAGTTACCTCCTCCGTCCTACCCTCCGCCATAGACCCGTTCCTGTGCCTATCCAGGAACACCCTTCTTCCCCGTCACCTAGGACCTTCACCAGTCACATCTGGGGATCTTCCCCATCACTGTCATTTGTCCTCACATCTGCCCAGGATCTCCCCCTGGCGCCCTTGTACGCTTTCTCTTTCTTCATATTCACCTTGTAGACTTTCATTTACCTTACCATTGGTGCTATCAGCACACCCTTTGCCCCAGTCATGCATCTTACCAATGTCATGCTGTAGTTCATCCTTCACCCCCACTTACATGGCCTTTACCTTAGACTTTTCACACTTATTACTTAGGCTTGTGCGTCCTTCTAACATCCTCACCCTCCGCCCATGCCCTGTGCCCACATTCAGGCTCCTCTTCATTCATTATCCTTATATACAGGATGATCCTAGCTAGTAGTTCCCTAGCTTCAGCTTACTGGTTCCTCTCTTTGAACCCTCGTACTGGTTCTTCCTCTGGACTTGTACCTAGTCCCCACCAGCTATACCCTTGTATTCGCATACTCTGCCTATGCAACACCTTTGATTGCCTTCTTCTGTCGTCTGGCACCCCCTGTTATGTTCCAACCAGGTGGCTGGCAATGTAGACCTGGGAGCTTCTTCTAATCGAGGAGGTCCTGATGGGGGCGCCAGACAGCAGTAGAAGAAGATCAAAGTATGACATTGGGCATAGATGCAATGTACATGTGCTACAATGTGAAGGGGAATACCCAGGTGGCCTAGGTGAGGCTCTGGTGAGACCAGGTAAGACGAGTGGCCCAGGTAAGATGAAGATAGGGAATAAGTATACGAAGAGGTCTGGTATATAAGTAAATGGATCAAGAGGAGCCCGAATGTGGGCTAAGGGTGTGGGCAGGGGGCAGGGCCATCAAAAGGACGCGCAAGCTAAAGTGCCAGGTGTGAAATAAGCAAGGGTGGAGGCCGCATAAGCAGGGCGAAGAGAAATACTACAGCATGACATCGGTGGACGCATGAGAGGGCACCAGGGGGAGATCCTGGGCAGATGCGAGGATGAATGATGGTGATGGGGAAGATCCCCAGATGTGACCGGTGAAGGTCCAAGGTGATGGGGAAGAGGGGCGTTCCTGGATAGGCACAGGAACGGGTCTATGGCGGAGGATAGGATGGAGGAAGTAACTCGGAGTGGGGACGAGGGCGGTGTTACGGTTCAACCGAAGGTGGGGCGACTGTAGACCCAAAAGTGGAAGCTCCTAGTGGGCAAGGACAAAGGTCGGAGTAAGACCGAGATACGAAGGGAAGCTAGAGGGCAGGCTCAGGAGGGAGCGAGGATCAAGGGTCCGAGGCTCCAGTCGACTCAGGTCAAGTGCCTTGTTGTCGAGTACAAAGTATGCGAAGAGGCGGAGCCGGTCCAGTGACAGGCCAAGCCAGGTCATGCAGAGGTGAGCTTCAAGGGTTAGATTTGGGAAGCTAAGCTAGGGTACAAAGGCGCTAGCTAGCTGTTTAAATAATATACCCTACTGCACACAGACCGAGTCAGAAAAGGTAGGTATAGGGCGAGGGGGAGAGGGTGCGCATGGTGTCCAAGCGGGGGTACTACAGCAAGGGCACAAAAGGGAGTGGAACAGAAGCAGTAGCCGGAGATTAAGAGCGGAGATGAAAGGGGGGCTGCCCGGGGTGGAGGGGAAGGGTTTGAAAAAGAACCCGGGCTAGGCTGTGCGTTTTAAGGTTTTAAATGAAAAGAGGCTGTGACCGACCGTGACTAATGGAAGTGTGAGACATAAGAAGCATAGGTAAGGCTGGGCAAGCGAGAGGAGGAAAGGAGAAAAGAGAAAAAGGTAGATGTGAGAACGAATTGTAACAGGTGGAGGATGAGGAGTCCGAGTGGTGTCGGGTCGTAAGACCAAGCAAGGGAGTCTCATTGGAGACGGGAACAGCCTCCTTTGGTGAGGAGGGACGAGGGTGAGGGGCAAGGTACAGGTGTACGGACGGTTCTTACAGATGTGAGACAGGGGCTAGGGCCGAAAAAGGATAGGGGCTAGGTGAGTTGTAACACCCCCATCAGGACCCCCTCGATAAGAAGTCGCTTACCAGTCTACGTCTCGGGCCTACCCAGGTTCGAACGTAACATCCGCCTGGCCGAATGGCATGCTTTAGCAAAGCTAAGGCTTCATACTGATGATACTCTAGCTCTACTCCATCAGGCTGTGCATTGGCTTGGTGCACAAGTGTGAAAGTTTCAGCATGTCACTTGCCCTTCCTTTGAAACCAAAGAAATTCCTCAAGAATCAGCTCAAAGGCAGAGAAGGGAGGCTGCCGAGTTTCAATCTGGCCGCTGAAGGATGCCTGCAAGAGCTGGATCGTTACCAAAGGCATTCAACATCAACACATACAAGTTCCATGCATTGGGGGACTACAAGAAGATGATCAGGATGTTCGGAATGACAGATTTATACACAACTCAAGTGGTGAGTGATTGTCATATTCTATTGCTCACACAACTCATCAGATGATGATATCATCAGGGCAAATGAGCACACAGGCTAATCAAACAATTTTATGGTGATTCAAACAAGAGAGCGGTCAAAGAACAATTTGCAAAGCAGGAGAGGCGTCAAACCCTTCTCAGGTGACAACTCGACCTGGATAACCTGGTGATCAAGGAGATTGAGGAGATTGATCCATGTGCACAGTTACATCACTCTATGACCAACATATGGAGATGTGACAACACCCTGAGCCTGCCCCACTTTCTTGCAGAGCACCAGGGCAACCCTGCACTGAAGGTAGTGTGTTCTGTTACAGTCTAACTGTATTCTAATGATGGATATGGCGGTAAGCCGGACTTCATGCAGACCCTCAAAGACCATTTGCTGTCAAGGCTGCTTGGTCTGTATTATGACAGCAATGAGCAAACATTCACCTCAGAGCAGCACAATGATGTACATTTAATCAATTGTGATGCAATTGTGGAGTCAAAGGTTGTATGCATCAACTATACTACCTACGACATCTGCCGGGACCATGATATAATATGAACTACCCATGGTGATGTGGTCATGACACCCTCAAGGGATGTGGCATATCCATTCTGGTATGCTCAGGTTCTCCGTACATTCCATATTCAGGTGCATTTCTGTCCAGGGGGGGTCAGTTGTTCGAAGCAGAGCATGGAAGTTCTCTGGATTCGTTGGCTTGGAATTGATTAGGATCACAAATGGGGCTTCAAGGATGCTTGTTTACCAAAGGTAGGCTTTGTTCCGGATTGTACTGATCATATTCCATTCAGATTCCTAGATCTATCACTGGTGATCTGTGGTTGTCATTTAATCCCTACATTTGCTGATGGTCGCATGCATGATCTTCTGCGAGTGGGGCCATCATTAGCAAGACTTCCTGGGGATACAGATGACTGGGCTACATTCTATGTGAACATGTGAGCATATTCTCCAAAATTGATTCAATATGGCAGGTGTTACAATCCATTCGTACGACTACTCTTTTCCTCACTCATCTATACATTCCTCTCGCCTATGCCTTCCCCTTCTGCTCGTTACATCGTGACTCACAGTACCGTAACTCATTAACGACCTCTAACAGTGTCTTTTCATCTTAAACTCTAAACCTACACAGCCTAGCCCAGGTTCTCTTTCGAACCTTTCCATTCCGCCCTGGGCAGCGCCCCTTTCATCTCCGCCTTTCATCTCCGAGTACTGCTTCCATTTACCTCCACTCCATGCCCTTGCTGTAGTACCCCCACTTGGACACCATGCGCATCCTTCCCCCTTCGCCCTGTACTTACCACTTCCGACTCGGTCCATGCACAGTAGGGTACAATATTTAAACCGCTAGCCAGTACCCATGTACTCCAGCTTAGCTTCCCAAATATACTTCTAACAAGCTCACCTTTGCACGACTCGCTCTCGTCTGTCACTGGACTGACTGAGCCCTTCGTACTCTTTGTCCTCAACAATAAGGCCTTAGACCTGAGTCGACTTGGGCCTCGGACCTCTAATCCTCACCCTCTCCTGCGAACCTAACCCTCGTCTCCCTCCTACGCCCTCGACTCGAGCTTTCACCTTTGGGTCTACGGTCATCCTCCCCAGGTCGAACCATAACAGCAGGTGCCAATGAAACCAGTTTTGCAGACAGGGACATGTTTGCCCGATTTGCAGGAACAGGGGTGGGTCATCTTACCCAGAATGTACAGGATCAAGTTCCTGCACTGTCTGTTGAGATGGGCAAGGAATTGGAAGAGGAGGATGGTGTTACAATGCAAGAGATTGATGAAGGTCAGACAGCTAAGCTGGATCATGAGGGATCTGCTAAGGGGGGGGGTGAGGATGAGGATAAGGACAAGGATGAGGATGAGGGTGA
>JBBPSX010000467.1:0-12440 GCA_038093815.1 Neoboletus cf. brunneissimus | reverse complement strand
GGGTCCTAATTAAATACTTACAGACAACCGAAGCTAAACTCACCTATTCTCGCCACGAGCCTATCGGCGTCGTCGGTCAAATTATTCCCTGGAACTTCCCCCGTGAGTGGGACATACTATTCCTGTGTCATCAACTGGTATTCACCTCTGTATATCTGTAGTACTCATGTTGGCCTGGAAAATTGGGCCCGCACTGGCAACCGGAAACACAGTTGTTCTCAAGCCCTCTGAGTTCACACCCCTGACTGCAATCCGCGTAGCCCACCTCATTAACGAGGCTGGTTTCCCTCCTGGCGTGGTCAACATTCTCACCGGCTATGGTAACACTGTCGGCAATGCCATCTCTCACCACATGAAGATCGACAAAGTCGCCTTCACTGGTTCGACGCTCGTCGGCCGCAAGATTATGGAAGCATCCGCTAAGAGCAACCTGAAAAACGTGACTCTGGAGCTGGGTGGCAAGAGCCCTAACATTATCTTCGATGATGCGGATCTGGAGCAGGCCGTGAACTGGGCCGCGTTTGGGATATTGTTCGTCTTCCCTATATATCAAATCTCAGGTGGAATTGAGGGGCTGACGACACCCGCAGCTGGAACCATGGTCAGACATGCTGTGCTGGATCGCGTATCTTCGTCCAGGAGGGCATCTACGACGAGTTCCTCAAGCGTTTCACCGAAAAGGCTCGGTCACTCAAGGTCGGAGACCCCTTCAACCCCGAGACCTTCCAGGGTCCTCAAGTCTCTGAGATCCAATTCAATGTCAGTGGCCTCGACGCTAATATGCTTCGCATCTCATGCATTTGATTGCTATAGCGTATCATGGGTTACATCCAGTCCGGAAAGGATGCTGGTGCCAAGGTCGAGGTTGGTGGTGAACGTCAAGGCAATGAAGGCTACTTTATCCGACCCACCGTCTTCACCAACACTTCTCCGGATATGAAGATCGTCCAAGAAGAAATCTTCGGTCCCGTCGGTGTTGTCATCAAATTCAAGGACGAGGAAGACGTGATTCGACAAGCCAACGACACCGTGTATGGTCTCGCTGCAGCCGTGTTCACGCAGAGCTTGAACCGAGCAATCAAGACTGCGCACCGACTCAAGGCGGGTACGGCGTGGGTCAACTGTGTGAACCAGTTGAATTCCAATGTGCCGTTCGGTGGCTTCAAGCAGAGCGGTATCGGAAGGGAGTTGGGCGAGTATGCGTTGCACAAGTGCGTCTTTCTCCCTAAACCCTGTGTGTGTTGTTCACCGAGATACCACACTAGCTACGCCGCTATCAAGGCAGTGCACATCAACCTCGATCACAGGCTGTAAAACATGGCGGAACGCAAGGGGAAGGAGGCCGGAGTCCAGACGTCCACCAATGGGCACATGTATTATTTTTTCTCCACCAGCCACTAGTGTAACATCTCCCCCCTGTATCTTATTTTTTCTTGTTGCAACAAAATCGATGCGCCACTGACCAAGATGTCATGTGGACAAATTTGACATGTGCAAAACCTCGCACAGATCGAAAAATATCTTCCAGCTTGGGTAAATTTCACCAGTGTTATGGCAGAACCATTTCAAGACGTCTCCAACCTGGGATTCACTGTAAATGCGGAATCGGTGATTCCCACTATGGAGGAAACACCCCCACCCGGGCCCCGGTGGTTTGCAGTTGACTACCCACCAACTTGAACAATTAGACCTTTCACCCTAACCCTGATCCGCAATAAATGCTAAACTGAGACATTGGCTGGTGGGACCTCGAGGTAATCAATGACAATGCCTCGTGGTGGTATCATACCTGGTCGAAGCATCGTATAAGTAATGTAGTAGGGCTGATCGATGCCCTATCACATCGAGATGCGAACCTTTCAACCTCTTGCGCAAGGCCCAAGACTTTGTCCCGCGAGAGGTGATCATCAACCGTCGTTTAGGCCATCCGACCCCCTACCCCCTTGGATACAGAAAGTGTTTTGATGGCTAAAGCCATCTGCCATGAACAAGTCGCTGCAGGGGTCATGCCTGTACCTTCTTCGTCATCAACCTCAAAGCTCAAGCTCAAGCCCAACTGCCAGACATAATGTGTTGTAAACAATGTCTTTATTCCACGTTGGATCCTCTGAGTAGCACATCGCACGGCAGACGAATATAGTCTTGCAACAGAAATCGTTTGGTGGGAGACCTGGGACAAGGATACGCGAACGTGGTGGTGCGGAGGCGTAAAAGCGAAGTCATCGATAGATAAAACTTACTCGAGTAAAGTGTTAGCGTAACTTCCCGAAGTACGTAGCTGTGGTCCGATACGGACACGCCATCCATGATTTCATACGAATGCAAGGAAAACGATGCAGTCGAATGTAACCTGAGCTGCCTGGAGCCGATTCGGCTCAGTGCTCTCGAGGAAGGAGGGGCGTTCAAAGTCCTTTCGCTGGGGGTGTTCTGCGGGGGTACGCCGCCACTCTTCAACCAAAGTTGCCTGTAAGTCATTGTTTGATGGAGATCAATCAAAATAAAAGAAACGCTCGACGTTTGATAATCTTTTAATTTTACGAAAGTGTGGACCGTGTGATGGTATGCAAAAGTAATGGGGTTATGTAAGTATCTGTACTGACTTTGGATTGGCCATGTCACAATGTGACTGATATGTGCATAGGTGGTAGTATGACGTAGTATAGCAACCATCATTTTGATCTGTTTATTTGGCTATCACGATTTCTCTTTATCTCGTCCGAGTCTGCGTAGACCCTCGTGCACATGCCGGACGATCGAGAACATGGCCATCAATCGGTTCGGCCGCATCTTCAGGTCAGGATATTGTCAGAGGAAACACAGCCAATCGCCAGTCGTCCCGCCACTCCTGATTCTTTAGACAACACCTCGAGAGAAGCAGCGGACAAAGAAAGGCCTGTTCAACCAAACGCCTTCAGCAGCGAAAACAGGGCTACAGTGGCTTCTCCTGCTAAATCAATACCGTTTTGGCATCCTGCAAACCTTCCACCTACATTACACTGGATACCTGCGAATTGGACTTGGTCAAAATGGAAACCAGTTTTACGAAGCGCCTTGGCTGCTTGGATTTGTCTCTTGTTGTTTCTTATCCCGACGACACTGAACGTGATGGGACAAGCGAGTGTTTTCTTTTCTTATTTCTCTTACGTTTTGATCTGAGGAACTTCCAGGCAGCGTTCCTAATCATCATTGGTAAACTATCAGGGGATTCGTTCCGAGTCGTTCTCTAACTTATTGACACATAGCATCATTTCTCTCCCCTCCAAGTGATCCATTTGTAGCCGTGCTTCAGCGGGAGCTTGGGATCCTAATATTCACAGCATCTGGATGGGCGTTAGTGGATTTACAACACTTAAAATGTGACCTGAAAACTAAAATTTTCCCAGTTGGTCCTGTCTGGGCATCAAGTTGGCAGACCTTGCGCGTTCTAATAGGGACCCTGCTGCGTCCCTTGCCAATATCATCGCTGGCCAGTACATTGAACCAGCCGTAAGTAGGCTTGTAGACCATTGTCAACGCCTGTGGTTTATATGTGGAAACATAGCCCACTGTCATAATGGCCGTATTTCTCTTCATTGGAAGCTGCTTTTTCTTGTATATCAAATCGCGCATAAGCCCTGGGCCATTCACCTTCGCATGTCTCTTCGGATGTATATGTATCGGTGAGAAATGTAGTTATCCGTTCGTCTAATACCAACTAACAAATAGTGGTTCAGACATTTCTCTGACCACAGCTGCTTTGTTTCCATACCCCTACTACATGGTCCGTCAACCAACTACGTACTAATACATAATTGACAGTGTCTTAGATTGGACAAATTATTGTTCTGCCGCTGACCTTCCATTCAGCCGTTGCTTTGATTCTATCCTTTGGGTTGTTCCCAACTTCCGAATCAGCCATATTCACCATGCGTCTACAAGATGTGTTGTCGTCGCTTGTCTCCGCGACCGGGGAACACCATCGGCGTCTACAGCAAGATGTTACCGCTTCCGACTTTTCCCCAATCCCAATCATTACAGCTATTAACAAAGCGGAAGGTGCACTTGCTATGCTTGCATCTGCCGCCCGCCTGCAAAAGCTCGACGTTATTTACTCTCGCTTCGCACCCACTGATTACACCCAACTTCATTCTTTGACAAGACAACTCATTGTCAAGGCAAGTGGCATGAGTGTGTACTATACGCTGATCGACCCGACAAGAGAGAGATTTCCCGTCACCCCTGTTCCATCGACTCCTGCGACACCTGCGTTGGAATCCCCGGCTCATTCCAGACCTCCGTCCCCAGGCCACGATCAACCACTTGCAGATACGGAGGGGGTAGATATTCGCGAATCCTTAGACGATGGGACGAAGAGGCGCACGTCCCACCACCATCACTCCGCTCCTCAGGTACATCACCGCAAGGGAATCCCCCATCGGAGACGAAGACACTCGCCGCACAGGCACACCAGTTCTCATCACTCCACTCACTCGCACAGTTCACTTCTCCATTTGGCATTATCTCGTGCTACAAGAACGGAGTCAGCCGTAGGGGTTTTTGAATCTCTCCATTACCTCAACCTCGAAGCAACGCACATGTCCCACCCAGACTCAAAAGCGCACGTTGCAAGGGCCACTCAGCTATTGAGTATCAGTTGTCAGGACTTGCTTGAAAGCTGCGAACACGGACTCCAAGGCGCATGCGACTGGCTTGGTTCTGTCCTACATAACCGCTTCAATTTCTGGGTAGACGGAAAGGAAAGGCAAAGAATTCGCATGGACAGAGTCAAGAAATACGAGGATCTGCATCGCGAATTGTCGTTGAATTTGGATGAGTTCACGAATAAAAAAAGGTTGTTTTTCTTGCGTTTAAATCGAACGTTACGAACGCTGATGATTATGGCCGAAAGGTTCACCGTCCTCGATCCTTACCGGGCCTTGTTCACTTCTGCTGATGACACGTTGACGGAACGCGAGATTACACCTCATAGACATCTTTTTCATTGCTATGTCTATCAACATCATTTGATGCAGTTTGCCACGACCATCAAAGACGTAGTATGTAAAAGCATCCTACGTTTACCTTCAAAGAAGGTTAATGCATTTTATTAGCTCGGCGAGATAATTCGCCTAGAAACGGAGAGAACGGCCCCAAGAGTATGGTTTCCTATGATCCATTGGTCGAGGTTGATACACCGAACGACATGGGAACCATCCGAGATGGTGGAGAGGGATGACGACGAGAATCCCGGTGTGTTTATCTTGCTATTTGCGTACTAGAATTCTGACCGACTCTTAACGGCTGTTAGATATGATTCCTGGCTTGGATCCGACGTCGCTGACGGACCTTGGACAAGCAGTCCGTCGAGATCCTGATGCTTTGCCTCCCCGAAATGCACTGGAGAAGACTGTGAACTGGATGTACCATATAGCGACAGAGATAGGAGGGGGAAATGCCCTTTTCGCTCTGAAAGCAGGCGTATTGACAAGTGAGACATTCCGCTCGTTTCCTTGACCAGAAGAATTCAGATACTGGCTTGATTATAGTCATTCTAGCATTGCCGTCACTCCTCGAGTCATCTGCATACTACGCATATAGTACGTATACTTTAACACCTTTACTTCGCACTAGTTGATCACTATCACAAGCAAACAAATTTGTATGGGCTGTGTGAGTTTATACACTACTTATAATGCGAAACTTGGGTATCCTAATGTAAACAGCATTATGGGCCAGCTTACTCTCGCTCGATTCCGCGGGGACACTACTTTTGGACTTGTGGCACGGATAGTCAGCACCTTCGTTGGAGGAGTCATTGGTACTGTAATGTGGTTCGCGCCCTTAGAAAATCCATGCATGCAACGTGACCTGATGACCACCCATCAGGTATATATCGACAGGATCCGGCCAAGGAAATGCCTTCGGTTTGGCAGCTGTATGCCTTGTCTGCTTCCCATTCTTTTTCTTCGTCTGCCTCTATTGGCCCGTTTCTCCGATGACCAACTTAATTATATGGGTTACGTCTGCTTTGGTACGTTAAGTGACTACTGATCTTGTGATCTAAAACCTGACTGAGATCGAAAGGTTTTTGGATACTCGTACCAAGATGCACATCTTGCTTCAGCATCCTCACCAGGATACGGCATTGACGTTGCTTGGGTAAATCTTGTTGTCAGATAGCTTATTATCTTTTTCTTATCCCCTTAACAGAAACGATTTGTTCTCGTGACAGTCGGCGTGGTGGCTGCTGGGTAAACATTTCTATAGTACCAATGCCTCTATGTTGAGCGCTTGCGTAGCATCTTCTCGTTCCTTCCTCCGTCAACGACAATTCGTCTGTATCAACGGAAGACCTTGGCCACCACCGCGGCAGAGATCGGGTTTGTGTACTGTTCCGTGATCTCACTTGCAAACACGAAGAAGGAGGGCGAGACGACTGCAATTGTTCAGCACAGTCTTGCTATCCTAAGCAAATTGAAGAGGTCTATCGTGTTAAAACAAAATGTTGTGTATGAGGTTCGTCCACGATATTCACTAAGTTTTACGTTTATGTGCTCATGTCTTACAGTTCTCGCTCCGGGGTAAATGGCCCGCTGAGAGGTATCAACGGATTCTGGAGCTGCAGATGTGCAATATCTCTCTTTGGCCAATTTTATTTCGTTGCTCATGGAATCCCACAGCCAAATAACAGATCTATTGTCTCATTTGGCGTCGGTCCTAGAACAAATGGAGCCTGCATGGGCACACGCGCTCTTGAAGCGGACACGGATGTCGGATGCGGACTTCCAGGGCGACGTGTTGGCCGTCATGAGTAAGTTGTTCCCATTTCACCGCCGAGAGCTCCCTGGACGTCTTCGTTAGGCCTCATATCATCTTCTCTTCGGACTGGAAACCCCCTTCCCCAAGTGACACCATGTCCACTCCTCAATCGTTTCATGAAGCGTCATCACGGTTTGAATGTCGTACACGAAGAATCCGAGGAAGATTTTGGTCTGCCAAAAGTGTTGACAGAAGAAACACTCGAGAGTTTACAGTATCTGTACGTCACCAGCCCCCTCTCTCCCTCTTTTCGTCACCGAGCACGCCATCGTAGGACTTTCTGTGTCGGGGTGTCGACTACGTTTGGTATCGTGACACGCCTGGACAAGTTGATGGTTGCGGTCAAGGAACTGGTTGGGGAACAGTACCATATCGATGGGATCGGTCTTCCGCTGTATTATCGTCGAGCGCGTGGGGTGGAGATGCACTCCCCCGTGCTGACGATGATGCCCGGATCGAACGCGTAGCAAAACCATGCCATATTGTAAGATTATGATGTGTCTTCATTCATCGCTAGCCTTTCTTTGACGATCGTTTCTTGTATGTACGAAATCTAACTTGAACGCGGTGATCTATATTCTACCATATATCCTTGTGGGGGTCGTGTCAAGACGATGGACAAGAATGATACCACGATAGCACCAGGGAAAAACACAGACACGTCGGGAAAGATCGTTGTCGGTACTCTCGCGGCCGGCCAAAGTCCCGGTCCAGCAGGCAAAGAACCACGATTGACCTAGTATGCTTGTGGGCTTAATGAGGCTGAACCCCCCCGGACATTCGCTGCTGAGCAAGAAGTAACAACCCCTCTTCAACGTACCTGGGGCTTCTTTTCAGGCTCTACATGATCAACTTGACAAACATGTCTCAGCCATCATGGCTGCATTACCACGCTTAAGTTTTCCTTGGTATCCTTCGTGTTCTCCCAGCTATTCTCGTCTGTGGACTCGAACGCCAGGGATGGGCAGTAACTTTCTCACAAAGACATACGCCTTACATTCTGGCTCACCGGTATCGTCCGTGTCGCTTTTCGTTCGTAAAGCTGCATCAGTATTGGTGCTACTATCCTCCCACTGAGGTCGGTCGTACAGGTCGTACTGCACGACCATTCGAATCGTTCGGCGGGCATGGAACTCACTCAGGCTGTTATATTCAATATTGGTGCAGTGAACCTCACCTTTTCAGCGTCGCTCGCCGTTCTGCTCTGCAAACGAGTTCTGATGCAAAACAAGATACAGGTTCGAACAGGAAGAGGGCATTTTAGAACCTCTCACCACGCCTGTGATGGTCGCAGTTCGGCTCGGCGTTGTTTCTGCAGAGGCAGGATTGCATAATCCTGTCCGAAGATCTATAAACGTGATCAGGTTAGGCCCGGGATGCATGTGAGTACGCGGGACGTCACCGGATACCTTTCACAAAGTGAGCCGTTGCATTGGGTCCACGTGTTAATACCGTGGAATCAGCGAAACAGTCCAACATGTAGTCTTTTTTCGATTTTTGCAGTGGTTTACTGGGAGTCAAACCTGTGGTCTCGGAGACAGTGGGGGCTCCAGTGAGGATCCCGTGAAGGGTAATGCGAGAGGGTGCCTGGCAAACGGGATACTTTGACTCGCGGAACGCCTACTAAAGGAATCCTAGTCGCGTAGGAAAGTGCTGTGGGGAAAGAGGCGCGAAAGGACACGAAGGAAAAGGGGGAAGAAGGGAGTGAGAGAAGGGAAAAGAAGAATCGAAGAAGAATGGGGAAGAGAACAAACGGTGCATATACTTGAATGGGCCACACTGGAAGTGCGAAGACCCAACAAGCGCTCGGGTCGGAACTGGTGGCTGGAGCCGTGGCAGTAAATATTCCTGCACACCTAACTAGCTCTGTGCTAGGATGGATCAACTCGGACATGCGGCCTTGAGATAAGTGCGCAAGCGTTTCGAGTCATACTGGTAGCCTCAGGCTGGTACTGATATGGGCACATTCTATCAATTCTAAGGAGGCTGGAGTAACATAAGCGCTATAGATCCTGTAGATAGAAAACATCCCGGCCGCGAGGGGAAAGTAGAACGTCACAGATGCAGGTCGCCTAGTTGTGTTCAAGGTCAACGCGAACTCGGTGATGGTGCAACTCTTGATATCATCGCTCAAGCTTCAAGAACGACTTTCAAATTGTACACTCGGATGTCGCATCACAAAGTTCTCCATGAGCGGAAAGTGGGGAGGTGAGAAGCAAAACCGGACAGGTGGGCTCCAAGCTCTTTGCTGCCAAAAGATCGCATTCCGAACGGACCTCCCTTCGTCCTTCCATGATCGGGCCAGAGCTCCATTCGCACACATGTGTCCTATTTCTGAATCTCGAAACTACACCACTGATATTCTGGTACACGCTGAAGTGGTGCATCATTTGGGACCTTTTCGTGGTCACTCGACGGCCGTCAGCATTCCGCCAGAAATCTTTACCGATTATACCGTTCCCCTTCGTATTCTTCCGGATCGTCTTGATTCTGAAATTCCCTCGACAGTTTAGTGAATACCAGACTATTATGACACCGACGATGGACGTACCATATTGATCAACAGTGGATCGGTTAGCGAAGACGACAACGGCAAGCTTGACCTAGAACACAGAGAAATCAGTGTTACTGCAAGGTAGAAGATCGTTAGCGCGTGGAGGGGAAATAGATGCCAGTTTCCCTCGGGAAGTCTGGGAAGCAGAAAAGATGTTGACCGTGCGTAGAATCAATAGTGGTTTGGGAAAGCCATGTTGGTCATTTTCGTTGTTTATGTTACCGCCAAGAATACTCAAACCGGCAGTGCGGATTGCGAATGTTATCCGACTATTTCCAGAGTAAGAGGGTGATGAGATGCAGGATATGGTTCAACGTTCAACGTTCAACCACAAACCTGTATCTTCAGTCTGGACTCTGGAAGCATAACAAACAGGTTACTCGATCCGCTCACCTTGCCTTGAAAGGAAACTACGGCATGCGGTGAGCTATAGGAGAGATGCTGTGAATATTTTTGGCGGGACGATCAACGTGAGAATTCGTACTTGCAAGCTAAGCGCTAGGGTGTCCATTCTCATGCGATATCAGGGTTGTGTCTTGCCCGCCGAAGGACCCTTCCTACCACTGTCTATCACCTCGGACCATCTGGTGATCAGCAGTAAGGCCGAGAGCGCAACCATCAGAAAGGGGGACCCTTGTTAATTGCCCTGATACCCATTTCCTTATTCTCCGGACCTGGTTTCACAGGATCTTGAATAACTTCAAGTCCAACGTCATCTGCGACGTAAAAGGATTGTCCTAGAACACAGGATGCACACAGCAAGGAACGACGAATCGGATTTGTTTCGTTGTGCTTCGAAGATCACAGGAATGTCTCATCTAAGAACGGGAACAACCCAGCACGGCGAACTTTACCCTGTACCTCCTGCTTGCGGCTCAGCGCTCAGTCCTTATTCATTTGGGGTGCTGATAAGGAATCAGCACCGTATGCCAATAAAATATGTTCACACGTCATAATAGGTATAGAACCCGACCTTCGCGAATGCTAGACCTCCCAAATTAGGGGGGCAGTCAGGGAATCCTGTTTGGAGAGTAACTCTCTGGACATATGCCAAAGACGTTCATATCAGGAGCTCTGGGGCTTCACCCTCGACCGTATCTGCGAAGGAAATCGATAATCTATATGCGAACAACAAGTTGAGAGTCGGGAGTCGCCGTTCAAAGGCGACGAACGAAAGATAGCGTGTAAGATCCACAGCCAGTGCGTCGAATAATTTAATCAACTTTTTGTTGCTTACCAGGAAGTTTCTCCTATATGAATTTGACACCTAGATTGGCACGTTTTTCTCTTTCAAAGAGGACCTGGGACACTCCACCGGAGGGAATTGGGATGTTGCGACAGAATGACCAACCTGCACTGCCTCGCTCAAAGCCTCCGGGTCTCCCCCCATTATTCCTGACCCGGGTCCTGGACTGGCTTGAGGCGGCACCACCTCGCCGCTAGCTGTATGTGGGACCCTCCGACGACACTGTGACTCGCAGTCCTGCAATGAGGTATGTGGTTCTTGTAATTTTATACAATATCCACGTTCCTGGAAATCTACATCAGCTGTCGCAATCTCATACGTCATGACGCAGGATGACAAATACGAATTTTGCGACTGACTGGCCAACTATTAGCTCCGTGCTAGCAGCTGTGCTGATTCATATCATATGTAATGTGTTCATAGACCGTTGGGGCTGTTCCCAAACTCGCTGTGAACGTTTCTGATCTGTGCGTGGCACACGCCCCCTCGCCTCCAGCTCTCCCACCTCTAATTGCTGACTACAAGCTAACCACGGAGTAGTATCTGCCGGGCGAGTCTATATGCTACCCAGCTGCAATTTTTCTAATGTCATTTTCCATGACGTTAACAAGGTTAGAACTGAAGCAATAAATGTCAAGGAAAGCGTGGTTCTACGTAGAACATCTGAATCTACGATGGGGTTTACCTCAGCGGTCCTGACACCTATCGTTTCTTCTTACCCGTCTTCAACGTGGCCATTCATTCTGACTTCACTCACAGCATATGTATATCACACAGTCGCCGGGTTCAAATATTAACTCATCCGATCCGTGTTGGGTGCAAGCGTGTGCATCGCGCATGACCTTTGGTCTCCATACGATCAATCACGCGACGGCATTCGTGTTTGATCGGCAAAAAGGCATGTCTCGTTCGCAAAGGGATGAAACACAGGATGGTTCAGTAAACCCCGCCCTATCCACGAAGGTACACATGTTCCTATCGGCCGAGACACCCTTTGGCAACCATCTTGACTACCTACCATCTCACCTCGGCCCCTCTCACTCCCTCACATGTATGCATAGCCCCTAGTGTGCTCGCCACAACGGCCTTGAGGTTTCTAGAAAAAGACGTGATGCATGCTTCACCGCTGTGATGTTTCTTCTCAGATGGAAGATGAGCACCCAACGCCGCCGCACCTGCAGCGGTTAAAAGAACTTGATCGTCGACTTCTCCCGCCCGCGCTGCGGGATGCGAGGACCTTAGCGCATGTTCCATAGAAAACCTAAAGATAGTCACCGTGACAACATTATGCCAGTATATATGTATGTATTGAATGATGTATTGGTGGGTGGCTCTCGCGTAGCGAAGTACAATAAACGAGATGAACCGCATGCCATGAGCGACGACGACAGTCAAAATCCGCCCGGGTCAGCACTAAACCCTATTCATCCAAATGATCGAAGGGATTTCTACACACTTCGTGCCAAGCTCCTGACCAAGGTTGGCTGAAGCTAGAAGTAGTTGGAAGCCCTGAAGACGTGCTGGCTGTCGAACCAAGTTATTGTAGATATGATTATTCCAGCATACTGTAGTATATATTCTACGGTATTACCCGGAGGAAATCTATTGTCCTGGATTACTAAAAAAAGGGCAATGTGCCTATCGATACATGTCTAATCGTGTTGAACGGAGTGCCCAAATTGAAAGCATGTACGGTAACCCTGAAATTGTGTTTAATAGACTGAAAGTTCTATGAATAGTTATGTCCTTATCCAGACAACCACTGCGATATTTTTTGAATGGATGGTCACCAGTTACCCCCCCCTCCCGTCTCAGCTCATTCTTGGCCTGCCATTGTTGTGC
>JBBPSX010000466.1:0-12451 GCA_038093815.1 Neoboletus cf. brunneissimus | reverse complement strand
TGTATCTTAACTTAGATCTGATCCAAAGTACCTAGCTTCGAACTCTTGGCAGAGAACCTTCTCAGTCACTAGAGAGTCTCGATCTGGTCATCACCTCTAGTTCCCCCGGTTGGTCGGAAGGAACCCCATCGTACCCGGACCGGGTGTACCCCTATCTCGCCTCGGACGCTGAGACCGCTCTTTGCTGAGCGTTCAGTTGCTGGGTGCAAGATCTACTTATTACGCGAACGTCGGTCGAGCTTTAGCCGGCTGACGCGAACGTAACAGCTTTGGGTCATTTCAGGTAGGGAGCTCTTCTATCTGAGAGAAGAGCAGGTGAATGGGGGTGAATGAGGTTTCGCACACCTCAAGGTGGCAGTTGGCAACCTTATCCATGTTGTGGATGGTCTGAATCGTTGGCATTTTACCGATGTGGTAAAGAAGGGAGATGGAATTAGTCATGTGTGGAAACGTGGGAGGGCCATACTGAGCGGCGGCAGGGCAATGAGAGAGGGCATGAGGGTTGATGGTGGGAGAGGAAAGTGCAGGTGTCAGCAAAGAAGTGCTGGAATTAAAAAATATGAAAGAGGGGGCAGCGAAGGCAAACGAGGTGGTAGCCTTGGGCACATTGGTGTGCGCACCTTGCTTCGCCTTCTTCTGCTTCTCCTCCCCTTGCTTTGAGCAGTTGCCATGCTTGTGTCATGGCTTGTTCTCCCCCTGGCTGGACTGGCCTGATGCCTGTCCTTGGCCTTGCTGCTGCTGCTGGAACTGTTATATTCCAACCTGCGAGCTGGAGACATAGGCCTGGTGGGATCTTCTAATCGAGGAAGTCCTGACAGGGGCACCAGACAACGGTAGAAGATCATCAAGGGATGGACATTGGCATAGGATGTGAAGTACAGGTGGTACAACACTAGGGGAAGTCCATGGTGCAAGGTACTAGGGAAATACCAGGCAAGATGAAGATAGGGAATAAGTATGCGAAGTGGTCCGGTATATAAGTAAACGAATCAAGAGGAGCCCGAACGTGGGCCAAGGGTGTAGGCGAAGGGCAGGGCCGTCAGAAGAACGTGCAAGCTAAAGTGCCAGGTGTGAAATAAGCGAGGGTAGGGGCTGCATAAGCAGGGTGAAGGGAAATACTACAGTGTGACATCGGAGGATGTATGACTAGGGCAAAGGGGTGTGCTGATAGCACCGGTGGTAGGGTAAATGAAGAATAGCAAGGTGAATAAGTATAAGGAAAAGCGTACGAGGGCACCCGGGGAAGATCCTGGGCAGATACGAGGATAAACGATGGTAATGGGGAAGATTCCCAGATGTGACTGGTGAAGGTCCAAGGTGACGGGGAGGAAGGGCGTTCCAGGATAGGCATGGGAACAGATCTATGGCAGAGGGTAGGACAGAGGAGGTAACTCAGAGTAGGGGTAGCGATGGGTGATAAGGAGTCCGAATGGTATCAGGCCATAGAACCAAGCAAGGGATTTATGTTAGGGATAATGATGGTCCCCCTAGGCAAGGAGGGACGAGGACAAGGGGCGGGGTACAAGTGTAGAGACGGTTCTCACAGGTGTGAGACAGGGGTTGAGCCGAAAAAGGGATAGGGGCTAGGCGAGTTGTAACAGGAACCTTGGGTCTCCCCCTTTTCGTTTCACAGTGGAGTTCTTGTTGGCCTGTTGAGGGCCGGAAGGGGTGCCTTTGATGGGGCACATGGCGACGTTCTTAAGCCAGGCCGCAGTGACCTGCTTCTTGTAGTCGGCAAGGGTAGTGACCGGAATGGTCGAGGAGGAAGTGGCTTTCTTGGATGTTGAAGCTGCCGTAGAGGCAGCGGAGATGGATGCGGTGTTGGCAGCATGGACAACATGGTCTGCGTACTTGGGAACCTTGGTGAGGACGATCATCTCTGAGATTTTCGGAGGAATGACATAGTCCAGCTCATGGAGCTGGGCAAAGTGGCCATTGAGCTTGGCGAATGTGGGAGCAGGATGGGATATTTCAGGGATGATGAGCGCATTGAGCGCTTTGAATTCGATGAAGGCGGCGGTGGAGGTTGTGACATTGTACTTGTCTTTGAGATCTGCCCAAAATGACTTGGCAGTCTGCTTGGGGTCAAAGGAAGGAAGCAAGTGCTTCTTGATGTGGAGATGGATGGCGCCGATCACCTGATCATCTTCATCTTCCCATTTGTCAATAGCATCCTGCTCAGGCTTGGTAATGTTGTTGTTATCCACAGGCTGAGGACAGCCACAGATCATAACAGGGCGCCAGAGGCTCTGGAACTGCAGATACATCTGCATTGCCTTGGCCCAGGCATGGTAGTTCATGCTGTTGAGCATGGGGACTGAGTTGAAGGTGCTGGTGTTAGTAGAAGACATGTTGGTGAGATGGGAATGAGAACTGTAGACAAAGTCGTCAGTAACCTTAGCCGGAGCTTTTTTTAGAAAAGACGGAAGGGAGGAGTTCAAGACTCACTCAACAAACTGAAGTCTAGCTGAAAAATGGCATAGTCTCCCCTTGCAACAGAGGTCTAAACTTGTAGTTTGGGCGAACGAGTCACACTGGAGGCACCATTGCCAGGCGTATTATTGCACTCAGCACGAGTCACCAACTGAGGAGTAGGGTGAATAAATCATGTGCCACACAAACGGGAATGTTCAGGAATGTTCAGGGAGCCGTTGACTACTGGCTTTCGCCAGTTCACCACTCGGGGCTCATAACCTGTCAAGAGGAGATCAAGTGCCTCATATAATGGGATGCAGTGCGGTGAGCACTATACCGAGGGAGAAAGAGTCCTATGGCTTACATACCTGAGGCTGTCACTGAAGGTTGTGGCTTGTGTTCAAGAAGAATTGAAACTTCTATTGTAACTCAGTCACGACTTGCGAACTAAGTAGTTGAAGGTACATGCTTATGTAATGCTACTAAATACTAGTGTATCTATGCTATACTTCAACACCCGTGACACTGATAATCAAGGGGTTACTCTCTTACCCCCCTTTCTCTTTGTCCGCCTCATTGACACCACTCTCTCTGACTGTATTAAATTGGCCTCTGTGGATGACCCCTGTGCCCTCCAAGCACTTCAATCTCTCTCCCACAACACTCCGACATTCCTATGCTCTCACACTTCTCCCTGGCAACTGCTCGAAGGTGTCCTCACTTATAATGGCCGCATCTATATCCCTGCCAACTCCTCCCTCCACCACTCCATTCTCTAGTGGTGCCATGACCATGCCTCCACTGGCCACCCCAGCTACCTTAAAACTTGCCAACTTGTCGCTTCTGAATTCTGGTGGCCTGGCCTTGCCTCCTATGTTCACCATTACATGGAGGGCTGCACCACCTGCCAGCAAAACAAGTTGAACACCCACTGTTATGTCCACAACCATTGGCTAATGCTTGGTGACCGCTTTGATAACAAGTGGATCAATACCCAGCAACTGAACACCCAGCAAAGAGCGGTCTCAGCGTCCCAGGCAATGATAGGGATACAGTCCGGTGCGGGTACGAGGGTTCCTTCCTGACCACCAGAGGGGAACTAGAGGTGATGTCACTTCAGCTCTAGTTGACTGAGAAGGTTCTCTGCCAAGAGTTCGAAGCTAGGTATAATGGATCAGATCTAAGTTAAGATACATCCACATAGGGTGGGACTATATATAACTATGAGAGAAGACCTGTGTGCCTGTGGGGAAGAGTCCGTATAAGGTAGCCGGTACCAATAGGGAGCAATAGAGTGAGGTATACTAGCACCGGGGTCTATAGTAAGAGTCATGGGGAAAACCACCGAGAGAGAACAGGAACCGAGCCAATAAAGAAGCGATCAACCGGGATCAATAGACCACAGGGGATCGCGGGAGAAGTAGAGAGACAGAGTCCGCGAATAGATACCGAGATGTGCTGTGTGACACAGCGGTGGTAATACAGCCAAGAGGCGAGGACAAGGGAAAGGCATGAGGCTGGGAATAGCCGAGGGGCACCAGTAAGAGCCATGTTCAGGGGCAACGAACAAGAACACAGTTGGAGGGAGTCTAGGCATGACCAGGAATAGAAAATGAGGTGTAGCTGGGGGCCGAATATGGGAGAGCTGGGCCAGGTACCGCGAGCCAAGGAAAATCATAACAATACTGCAGAAGAAGACTCCTGGGTCCCTGAGCATGACCTTGAACATTCAAAGGCCGCCCTCCTTGATTATAAGAAATGACACCTGAGACACTTTCCCTCCAGTTCTTCTTCTCACACCTGAATCCACCAACCACCTATCAACTGCTATGCCCTGCTCTGATGTCCCCTCTGATGACTATTACCCTGCCACCATCCCAGTCTCCGTCACCCCCTCTTCTGTCTCCTCAATCACTTCACCAACTATTGCCTCGCCTGCTCCTTCTTCTACTCTTTATGATCCTATACCCTTTGTCAAGGATATATCCATGCTTTTGTCCCGCATTGCTTCTCCTGGCTGGGGCTCTCCTTCTTCTCCCCCTCACCACCCCCCTCTTGCTCCTCTTGCAGGCCCTGCTACTCCCACCACAATTATCTCGGTAGACCTTCCTATCTTCACCCATCACCTCCGGGATGACCTCCCTGATGGGGAGGCCCTCCAACAATTGCATACCCTCCTCCACGACTCCTGTCTCATGGTTTCCATCTCCTCCCACCTTAACCTCTGTTCCCCCCTCTGGGCTCTTTATAAGGCTTACCTCCAATACTCTCACCTTCACCTCCTCACCGCACACCCCAACTCTTTGGCCAGCACTCATGTCGCTATTCTTGAGCTGAAGATTGATCAAATCATGGAGGAACTCAAAGGAAACCTTGTCATGGCCATGTATCAACTTGACATGTTAGAATTCTTGAAGGAGATTAAATGCTATGATACTGAACTTGCTACCTTTTCTAACCTCTCCTCCAACATTCCCTCCGCCTCCTCCTCCCCACTGAATGATGATGAAATCCATTTCATGGAGCAAGTAGAAGCCCACTGGACTGGGCACAAAGGATGTGCAGCCCTTCCCCCCTCTCATCCTCAGTACGCCAAGACTTGTTACGAGTGCCACCACCTGGGCCACATTTGCTCTGATTGTCAGTACTATCAATGCCCATACTGCCTTTGCTGGGCCCCAGGCCACTTCGGCTCCTGCTGCCCACTTTACCAATGTGTCATCCCCTCTTAATCATCTTTGACAACGTCTTCATCCTAGCGTCGTACCCATTCATCCTTGTCTTCTGCCGCTGCCCCACCTTGTCTAGTACCACCACCTTGTCACACCTCCTCTTGCCCTCATTGTCAGCCCACCCCTGCACCCCCTCACTGTTCCCTGCCCCCACCCCCATGCCCCCCTACTCCTGAATATGACAACAACAATGACGTCTATGATGACATCGCCTGGGGCAACATTACTGGCTCCCCCTACGGTGGGTCTGTTGTGAGTCTAAGCGATCAGGCGTGAAGGCGAAGACGAAGAACTGAGAAGCAAACCCAAAGAAGATGATTTGATGGTAAAGGCGGAGGAGTAAAGATAAGGAGATGCTCGCAACGGTAATAGCCAATGGTTAGCTATGGGATCCTAAGTATCCGAAGACTCACTGTAGCTGGAACTACCAAGATCTTGAATGCTCGTCTTAGGAGATACACTCGCTTGAGTATCCAAGGTCTAGATGACTATCTTAGAACTGGGGTTCTAAGGTCGTCTAGTGCTATATTATATACTAATGTACAGTGGGCATGGACCAAGCTGTGCGCGAGAGTAAATGACCGAAGATAGTAAGTATGGGGCGTAGGGTATGACATAGTATGGGAATGCTGAGTAAGGGAAGAGTGGAGATGAAGGTGGGAGAGGAAATAGAAGTACGTCATGGGAAATGGTAAGGTCTAGGCTGATGGGGGACTAAGTCATGGCCGAGAAGATAGGAGAGGAGATAAGATATGTAAGTATCAGGTGATCGTGGAAAGAGGGATCACATGATAGAAGGGAATGGAGGAGCACATGACCATGGGAAGGTCACGTGATCGGAAATGACTAAGGTATAAGAGATAAGAAGAAAGATTAGAAGTTAGTGAAGCGGGGCAAAGAAAAGGAAAGTAAAGCATTATGAGCGTGAACTCATAACAGGGTCAGCTGACCTCTACTAGGATTTCTTCACTAGTGGCTCAAAGGATAACCCAGGGGTAATGTTACAATTCATTCCTACGTTTACCTTTTTCCCTCCTCTTTTCCCTTCACTTGCCCCAGCCCCACCTATGCTTCTCACATCTCATGCTTCCATTAGTCACAGTCAGTCACGACCCCTTTCATTTAAACCCTAAAGCCACACAGCCTAGCCCGGGTTCTTTTTTGAACCCTTCCCCTCCACCCTGGGCAGTGCCCCCTTTCATCTCCACTCTTCATCTCCGGCTATTGCCCCCATTCCGTTCCATTTCATGCCCTTGCTGTAGTACCCCCACTTGGACACCATGCACACTCCCTCCCCTTTGCCCTGTACTTACCATTCTCAACTCGGTCTGTGTGCAATAGGGTACACTACTTAAACAGCTAGCTAGTGCTCCTGTACCCTAGCTTAGCTTCCCAAATCTACCTCTTGAAGCTCACCTCTGTGCAATCCAACTTCACCTGTCACTGGACCAGCTTAGTCTCTTGCACCCCTTTGTACTCAGTAACAAGGCATCTGACCTGAGTCAACCAAGGCCTTGGACCCTTGATCCTTGCCTCCATCTGCATCTCCGCCAATAGGCATCCTTTTGTGCCTCACCCTCGTCTTCGCCCTTGCCCCTCTAGCGTGAGCTTCTACCTTTCAGGTCTACAGTTGCCCACTCCTAGGTCGAACCGTAACAATATCAAATCAAATGGTCACAAAAAGGCTTGACTAATTGCTAAGGATTGTTCCCAAATCGAAGGCCTTGATTTCAATGAAATTTTCTTTCCAGTTGTGAGATTTGAGATGGTGTGATGCATGCCTGCCCTATCAGCTCTACAAGATTGGTACATGTCAGGCCTTGATGTCTGATCAGCCTTTCTCTATGGTAAACTGGAAGAGGAACTCTATATGGAGTTTCCTGAAGGGTTTATGCCTTCCCACTTAAAAGGCAAAGTCCTCCAACTACTCCACACCATCTATAGCCTCAAATAGGCAAGTTTAGCCTGGTGGAGATCACTTGACAAGTCGATGAAGGAAATGGGTTTCAAGCAACTCAAAACCAATGCCAGACTCTTTGTATACCACAAGGGAAATGATATTATCCTTGCTATTGTCTATATAGATGACACCCTCTTCTGTGGACCCAATAAAGCTCTTGTAGACAAGCTTAAGGCCACATCCATGAAGAAGTGGGAATGTTGCAACCTTGGGGAACCTTGTGAATTCCTCAGGATGAACATTAGAAGAAAAGATCTAAAGCGGATCCATATTGACCAAGTATCCCATCTGGATAAAGTTCTGGAGCAATTTGGAATGCAGAACACAAACCCCACCCAAACTCCTTTGCCACAGGAATACTATCCAGTAAAGAATGATGCCCCTGTCAACCATGAATTGCAGATGTGCTTTCAGGCAGTAATTGGCTTGTTATTATATATCATGATTGGTACTCACCCGGATATCACCTATGCTGTAATGCAAATGGCTAGACATTCTGCAAATCTCTCACAGGAACACCTTGATAAGGTCCTGTATATCTGCCAATATCTTCTCAGTACCAGAGACTACTCTTTGGTCTATAATAGTTCAAAAGATTCTGGAATCATAGCTTGTACAGACTCGGATTGGGGCCAAGATCCTGATACCAGTCACTCTCAAACCAGCTACTTTGTAAAGTTAGCTGATAGCATTTTCCTCTGAAATTTGCACCTGCAGAAAACCACTGCTCTGTCTTCTACTGAAGCTGAATACATGGCTCTGAGCGACTGTACCTGCCAAGCCATCTGGATTAAGCAGATGATGGAAGAATTGGGTTACCATCTAAAACCAATTCCAATTTGTGGTGACAATCAAGGGTCACTCTTTATTGCGCAAAATCCAGTCATTGTTACAACTCACTTAGCCCCTATCCCTTTTTTGGCTTAACCCCTGTCTCACACCTGTGAGAACTGTCCTCACACTTGTATCTTGCCCCTCCTCGCCTAGGGAGGCCATCACTGTTTCTAACATGACCCCCTTGCTTGGTCTTATGACTAGATAACACTTGGACTCTTCATCTTCTGCCCTCATCCCCACTCTGAGTTACCTCCTCCGTCTTACCCTCTGCCATAGACCTGTTCCTGTGCCTATCCAGGAACACCCTTACACCCTGACACCTTGGACCTTCACCAGTCACATCTGGGAATCTTTCCCATTACTGTCTTTTGTCCTCGCATCTGCCCAGGATCTTCCCCCAGCTCCCTCATACACTTTCTTCTGCTTCTTGTTTACCTTGACATTCTTCATTACCTTACCTTTCAGAGCTGTCACACTCACCCCCTTGCCCTAGTCATGTGTTCTACTGATGTTATGCTGTATTCTCCCCTTCACTCCACTTATGCAGCCCTTACATTCACTTATTTCACACTTGTCACTTAGGCTTGTGTGTCCTTCAGATGACCTTGCCCCCTGCCCATGCCCTTGGCCCATATTTGGGCTCCTCTTCATTCGAGTACTTATATACTGGACCTCTTCATACACTGGTTCCTTACCTTGATCTTACCTGGTATCTCCCTTGTACCTTATACCATGGACTTCCACTAGCATTGTAGCACCTGTACTCCGCACCTCACCCAATGTCCATCCCTTTGATCATCTTCTACTGCTGTCTGGCACCCCTGTTGGGACTCCCTCAATTAGAAGATGCCACCAGGTCTATGTCTCAGGCCTACCCAGGTTCAAATGTAACAGTCACTGAAAAGAGATCCAAGTACATCCACATCAAATACCATTTTGTATGCAATGCTGTGATGGTTTCTAAGAATGTAGAACTACTATTTATCCTTGGAGATGATAATTCAGCATATATACAGTGGCTCAAATAAGTGTCCCAATGTTGGGCCATTTTGGAAAGACTTGACATTTACAAGAGAACCAGAATATATTAGCTCTAATCCTTGCAGGGTGTTACAATTCACTTGTACGCCTACTCTTTTTCCTACTCTTTCCCCGCTCTACTCTATGATGCCTCTCTCTCGCCTATGCTTTCTCTTTTGATTTGTCATGGCATGACTCATCTTACTGTGACTCACCACCGGTCTCTATCAGTGCCTTTTACCTAAAACCTTCAGACTACACAGCCTAGCCCGGGTTCACCTTCAAATCCTTCCCCTCCACCCGGGGCAGTGCCCCCTTTTCATCTCCACTCTTCATTTCCAACTACTGCCCCCGCTCCGTCCACACTTTGTGTTACATTCGAACCTGGGTAGGCCCAAGACGTAGACCAGTGGGCGACTTCTTATCAAGGAGGTCCTGACGGGGGTGCCAGATGACAGAAGAAGGCGATCAAGATGGTTGCATAGGCAGGGCAAGCGAATACAAGGGTACAACTGATGGGGACTAGGTACAAGTCCAGAGGAAGAACCGGTAAGCTGAAGCTAGGGTACTACCAGCTAAGATCGTCCTGTATGTAAGGATAGCAAATGAAGAGGAGCCCGAATGTGGGCAAAGGGTGTGGGCAAAGGGCAGGGCCGTCAAAAGGACACGCAAGCTAAAATGCCAGGTGTGAAATAAGCGAGGGTGGGGGGGCCGCATAAGCGGGGTGAAGGGAAATACTACAGCATGACATCGGTGGACACATGACTAGGGCAAGGGTGTGCTGATGGCACCAGTGGTAAGGTAAATGAAGAGTGTCAAGGTGAATAAGAAGAAGGTGAAAGTGTACAAGGGTGCCAGGGGAAGATCCTGGGCAGATACAAGGACAAATGACGGTGATGGGGAAGATCCCCAGATGTAACCAGTGAAGGTCCAAGGTGACGGGAGAGTAGGGCGTTCCTGGATAGGCACGGGAACAGGTCTATGGCGGAGGATAGGGTGGAGGAAGTAACTCGGAGTGGGGACGAAGGTGGAAGACGAAGGATCTGAGTGATGTCTAGTCGTTAGACCAAGTGAGGGAGTCTCATTAGGGGAGATGACAGTCTCCCTAGATAAGGAGGGATGAGGACGAGGGGGGAGGTACAGGTGTATGGGCGGCGCTCACAGGTGTGAGACAGGGGTCAAGCCGAAAAAGGAATAGGGGCTAGGTGAGTTGTAACACTTTGTGCCCTTGCTGTAGTACCCCCGCTTGGACACCATGTGCACCCCTCTATCCTTGCCCTACATTTACCATACCTGTCTCGGTCCATGCGCAGTAGGGTACAATACTTAAACGGCTAGCTAGTACTCATGTACTCCAGCTTAGCTTACCTGAATCTACATCGTAAAGCTCACCTTTGTGCAATCTCGCTTCGCCTGTCACTGGACCGGCTAGCCCTTTGCATCTCTCTTTACTCGACAACAAGGCTATTGACCTGAGTCGACTGGAACTTCGGACCCTTGATCCTCGTTCCCCTTTGAACCTGTGCCCTTTGGCCCCCTTTGTACTCCCCCTTTGTACCCCCACCCTCGCCTTTTTAGTCACAAGCTTTTATCCTTCAGGTCTACAGTCGCCCACCTCTGGTTGAACCATAACACAGGGCCATCAATAGTCCTAACCCTTGCCCTGAAGATGAGTGCTTGGTCATGTGATTTGGTTGCCATGGCACTGAAATATAAGCATTTCAAAATAACATGTCATTGGGACACTTATTTGATCCTGATGTTACTAGTTATTATTTAGTAAATAACATAAGGATTTGACAGCTTCTGATGGATGCTATATCCTAGCCTTGTCTTATTATGTAAATTACATAATCCTAGGTGATATAAATGGCATATATTAACCCTGCTTTACCATAAAACCCATTTCTGTCTCTTTTAGAGCCAATATGCTTATTTTTAATGAATCTGGCCTTTTTATTTATAAAATCTAGTCCAAAAATGATCTGGGAGAGTTTGCTATGACAAGGGCCATTAACAGAATCAACCAAGACAAGTGTTATGATCCTCAGGGACGAGGTCTAAAACACTGGCTGCAACAAGCTAAGGGCTACACTCGACCACAAGCAGTACAGAAATGAGGCAAGATGGATAATAGCCAAGTTCCAAGTTGTACTGTTAGAGTCCCAATAATCCCACAAGGCAAGAGACTTAGCTCAGCCTGCTAGTAAAATCTGAAGACCAGAAATGAAGTGGATTAGACTGGGGATTCCAGTCGTGTAGTATCTACTTTATATAGGGTACAAGGATGCGCACAAACCATGCTTGGCATGGGAATAATTACTAAGGTGCTAAGTAACATGAGAGAAAAGATGAGTAATGAGAAGCAACACATGAGAGAAAATCAGAAATTAATAACATGTGTTGGTGATGTCATGGGTCTAGACCTGATCACGTGTGTGTTCCCATGGTCACATGCATGCATCGGATAAGAAGTAAAGGTAAAGTGGTGTGTGAAATGTCAAGTGTTAAAAATGAAAAATAAGGTATATATTATTACAACAAGGAAAACATTGAATTAGAATGTTCTTGCAAGCTTTCTTGTTACGATTCACTCCTATGTCTACCTTTTTCTTCTTCCTTTCCCCTTCTTTCGCCCCAGTCCACCCTATGCTTCTTACATCTCACGCTCTCATTAGTCACGGTTGGTCACACCCCTTTTCATCTAAAACCTTAAACCACACAGCCTAGCCCAGGTTCTTCTTTGAACCCTTCCCCTCCATCCTGGGCAGCGCTTCCTTTTCATCTCTGCTCTTCATCTCCAGCTATTGCCTCTGCTCTGTTCCATTTTGTGCCCCTGCTGTAGTACCCCTGCTCAGACACCACGCACACCCTCTCCCCTTCACCCTGAACCTACCATTTCTGACTTGGTCTGTATGCAGTAGGGTACATTACTTAAACAGCTAGCTAGCACTCTTGTACCCTAGCTTAGCTTCCTGAATCTACCCCTTGAAGCTCACCTTAGTGCAATCCAACTTCACCTGTCACTGGACTGGCTTAGCCCTTCGCATTCCTTGTACTTGACAACAAGGCATTTGACCTGAGTCAACTGGAACCTCGGACCTCTGATCCTTGCCCCCATCTGCATCTCTGCCCTTAGGCATCCTCAGTATCACAACTTAGCCTCTACCTTTCAGATCTACAGTCATCCACCCCTAGGTCAAACTGTAACATTTCTCCTATTACCAGAAGAATAATTGTCTCTAGTGTTATTACTTGAAAAGCTGAAAATACTGTCCAGGCCACTCCTTTTATTAAGTCTGCCCATCTCTTGCTGTCCCTTCCCAAACTATGTACCATGTGCACATGTCTACATCCCTAAAGACTATAGTCCAGAAGAAGTGTCTGTCAATTATAAGATATAGACTGATCTTTGCTTTCAAGCATCAAATTTGCACTGTGCAGGAGTAAACTAGGGTCATCTGGTCAGATGAGACCAAGATTAGGA